>JAKTSS010000005.1:14060-100680 GCA_030580355.1 Debaryomycetaceae sp. yHKB357 | reverse complement strand
GGGTGTGCGCCTTGTTCTCTACGCCGACATCCCGTGACTACACGTGCACGGGTGCCTTACTAATCACAAGTCACACACTCGTGACCTTAACCTCGGAATAGGTCCCATTCGGGGCCCTATCCTCACAGAAAAAAATCAGCGCCGTGGCGCAGTGGAAGCGCGCAGGGCTCATAACCCTGATGTCCCAGGATCGAAACCTGGCGGCGCTAATTTTCTTTTACTTCGTGTCGTGACGCAGAGGAAGCGTGCAGGGCTCTATAACCCTGAAGTCCTGGGATCGAAACCCAGCGGCACCCCACTTTTTTGCTAACTCAACTATTGCTTGTATCAATAACGTCATATGTCGAGAGGCGTCTATGATTGGCGCACCCTAGATATCGCCCCACATACAAAAGGCCCTGTTCTTTTTTGAGACCTTATACTAGGGGGTTCTGTAACCTAGTACCACTATATATTTTGACGTCTATAATCGAGCTAGAGGTATTGTTGACGCAACCCTGTTACCATCATTTGCTTGTCAGGCGGCAATGCGGCAACTTGTTCCGGTCCAAGCTGAAGAACTTGCGCAATGAGTTGTGCCTGGTCTGCAGGCATCGCTCGTAATTTTGCCTGTGCAGCAGGAGGCAATCCTGGCCACGGTGAATCTGCCGGGGGTGTAGGTGAGTGCAGCGTGTGACTATTTGTATGTGTCAATTGCGGCGGCACGGCTTGCATGCCACTGAACGCTGGAGGTGGAGCTTGAGTCGGTGTAGGAGTTTTCATAGACTCTTGAATAACTTCTGTATCGACAAGGCCCATGAGTAGTAACGCCTGTGCGGTTGTGGTTGCGAGCTGCGGTGAGTGGCGGAATGCCTGTGCTGCCTGGGCGGGATCGAGACCGTTCACAATATTCTTTAGCTGCGCGATGAGCTCGATCAATTGCGGAGGAGCCACTTTGGAGAGCGACGCGTTGATGTTATCGTTTACTGCTAGCCCTAGAGGCACCTTTTGCGGTAGCATTTGGGACGCCGACGCGAGATGCGACGGCATGCTCTGCAGCGGTCCCAAAGCGGCTACAGCCAAGTTCAGAGCGTTAGCGGCAACAACTGCCGGATTTGGGACGCCGGGCACAGCTGGATTTGCCGCGAGCATCTCCGGAGGCACCATGACGTAGGGGGGAAGGCGAGCCCTGTCGAGCTGGACCAAGGGCTTTAAAGGCGGCGCGACACCGTTGCGCATGAACGGTTCCTTCAGCAAGTCTATGCGAAGTTTCTTTACAATAGGGGGCTGGCCAGGAGCCGAGGGAAGCTGAAGCTTGATCTGGCTTAGTAGGGGGATAGCACACTGGGCGTCATGTGGGGTCTGGTACTCTACAAAGCAAAAGCCCTTGTTCTTCTTGTTGAAGTCTAGGCCAACACGGACCTCTACAACTTTTCCAGAACCACATACTACCAGAGCTATGACGGGCTCGTCCCACTCATACGGGATCTGGCCCATGTAGAGGACAGCCGTGACGACCTTCTTCTGATTGTTCATGTATTGAGATTGGTGAGGGAAGAGATTATAGATTTGGAGAAAATATCCACCTACAGGGGATATCGCATTATAGTGGGATAATTTTCTGAACGTGTTTATGTTTTTATAAGCCGGGTTTTTGAAAGATCCAACTGCAATATATTGTATTTTGGGCTTCACAGTCTAATCTCCAGCAACGGCAGAATTGGATAATCGCATGTGACTGAGTTTCAGTTGGGGGCCGCGTGCCTTAAAACTATTTCTCAAGCGCGCTTTCCCCATTGAATGCTAAAACCTAATTGTTGCATTCATTTTTCAAAGTTCTTGATGAATGGTAATTGGAGAACTATTTACTTATTCAGGGAGTTTTCATATTTCATACTAGTCTGGAAATTAATTACTCATTGACCTGAAGGTCAATCAAAAGAATAATTGCTCTCCGAGAAAACATCCTGTGTGAGATGTAATAGGTGACATTGCTGCATGCGAATATCATCTTGTTTGGCTGCAAAAAAGATTAATCGACTCTAATTTAACTCGCCAACCATTACAGCGCGATACTGGGTACAAAAAATACATCTCTTAACGCTCTGCGGAACACGTCGTATGGTTCCTTGCTTTCAATCCGGTAACAACATATGTTTACGCCAAATTTTACTCGTACGCGGTGCAAATTCATCGATTAGTGCCATTAACTCTAAATACAAGCATTCAATACAGATACAGCGATGGGACATGGATATTCACTGCATTTCACGAGAATGTAATAACCTCCATGTCCAATAAATGTCTTGGGCAAACTACACCACTTTCTCTGCGCCCAGCAATTTCACCGCCGCACCATACTTTTGCAATTTCGTCAATAAGCCGTCGCCGTGCTTGATCAAGGAATGGTACTGGCTATTCTTATTGTCGGGCCGGTTCGTTTCAATAATGCCGTTGACCTTATCGATGGTGCAGTTCAAGCGTTTCGACGGAATGAAAACACACAAGTCCCTGTCCAAAAACTGCTGCGAGACGTTGAACGTTTGCGCCATCAGTTTGAGCAGCAACAGCTTGTAGCTGTCTAGCAACTGGGTATAGGCCTTGCACCGCATTTCTCGCATAAAGTAGTTGGCATGGCGGCACAAGTACTTGTTGTGGCGAAGCAACTGGTCGTACGAGTCCTGCAAGTGACGCAAAAAGCTAGCATACTGACAGGTATAGAGACTTTCCGTCAAGTTGAGAATAGGACCCAAATGCGGGGCCAGCAGGGCGATTGACAACACTTGTGGCGAGTCAATGACTTTTTCCTTGAGGTCTACGCGGTCTAGCGAGACAATTCCTGTAACAATAGCATATAATGCCACCTGTTCGTAGCTGCATAATTCCAGTGACGTAAAGGTGGCAAGGGAGTCGAGCAAAAGCTGGCCGGACTCGGTAAACTGGCGTGTGGCCAAGAGGTATACACCCTTGTAGGTCTTGTACCGGTTTCTTCGTTCCCAGTCACCACCCTTGTCGATACAAGTTTTCGCCTCGTCCAAGTGCTTGAGGACGATAGGATAGTCGTTGAAAAAGAGCCCCAAACGGGCGAGCGCGAGGTGAGCGTCGATGCGAGGTCCCGTGGTGAGCTGCTTCAACGAAAGGACGTGGCGGTACGCACTCTCAGCATTCGCGCGGTCGACTATACGAGCATAATAATGTGCCTTGTCGAGGGCGGTAGCGACAATGTCCAACTCTGTTTCCTCTTCGCCGGCCGCCTCAGTCATGCGCTGATCGAGACGAGCGATTTCCTTGTTGTTCTCTGCTGTAATCTTGTCGTATGTCTCCTGGGAATAAGGAAAGTCCGGTGACTGGGCGTGGAGGTGAGCGTAAAAGGGACCGAGGGACTTTTCGATGCAATGCTCCGCAAGTGATTGCCAAATGACTTTCCGCTCCTCGAGCGGGATGGAAGTGTCTGTGGCTGAGAAGAGCTTTTCCGAAAGTGTATAGTCGGGGACATTCGGAGTATCCATATCAGCGGTCATGGTTGGAGTGAGTTACAATTACTGACGGTCTGGTTAAAGATTGGCAAATTGTCATTTCTCAGCACTATCGTATTAACAAGGTCATGATTCGTTAAAGTGATTGGATGCGCACAATAGTGGCAAACCTCTTGTTCACGAACCCAATTCCACTACTTCTCTGAGGAATGCGTTAGTAGCAAAGTATTTGGAACCGTTTCCGTGAAGAGCGAGATTAATGAGTATTATACCGCAAATTTTTGCAAAAATTTTAGCCAACTTAAGTTAGAGAAACATACTTGCAAGATGCGAGAGTTGGAGCTTGGCTCCCCAAAGAGGGCTTGAGGTACCCCTTAGAAGCATTCACCGAGCTGTGGGAGATCTCTGAGAAAGCCGAAAATGACCAGGGGTGTATCTACGAGGGCCGCTTGGGGCATTGATCGGTCGGGGTTTGGCGGTAGCTCTCATTGACATGAAGATTTCAAAACTCTTGGTGAGGATATCCGTTTTCGTTGACGTCGCGTGTCTGGGAATACTCGCCTAAATGTTTAGGTCCAGAAGCATGCATCAGGTATGAAAATGAAGCGCCAAACAAACCTCAGCTCGGGGCAAAAGTCGCATTTGAAAAGTTTCGCTATTGTGTGTGTTACAATGTATGCCGAGCTGCTGTTTTGGAGATTCATTTGACTCGTATGGGAAAGCTGGCGAGAGGCTTCTTATTATTTGGGACAGTATGGTGATTCTAAAATTACCGGCACTCTTTTTTGAGCCGGAGGATGTCATAAAATTTGCAGAGGGGGTCCACTCCAAATTGCAGTGGGAATTTGTGCTCCGATGAACACTTCTGGTGCGAATACGCCTCTAATAAGATCTGATACCGGTACATTTGATGCTGTATATTCGCCTAGCGCAAAAATTCTTGGGACTTCTGTCCTGGAGACTTATTGTCTGATATAGTGGTGTGTGGTATGCGGGATATAGGGCCCCATTTCATTGATATCACAGCACTCAATACCATTCATGGTCTAGTGTGAGGCTTAAAATGCAGATCAAAGAGAGAGGTGATAGATTTGTGCATGTTATCAAGGACTGGGCCGCATTCTGAGAGAATACCGATC
Organism: Debaryomycetaceae sp. yHKB357; assembly: GCA_030580355.1. Taxonomy (NCBI): domain Eukaryota; kingdom Fungi; phylum Ascomycota; class Pichiomycetes; order Serinales; family Debaryomycetaceae; species Debaryomycetaceae sp. yHKB357. The sequence goes on along the minus strand of JAKTSS010000005.1, from coordinate 96,086 downwards.
TTTTGATTACAGCTTTATCTTGACTGATCGTAACCAAGCTGAAAATCGATGCTTTACCGATGGATATACAGCTTACAAATGATTTGTGACAGGCTCTATGGAGAAGAGTTTGCTCTATTGAACGCTGACAGGACAGAACTTTCAATACCTGGTAGCAACCCTTCACGTTTCAGACCAGGGTAAAATTTTGTGTCATCTGATTACAACTGCGCATCCGATATATTGTGTAGAACCGAAGCAGATATTATCAGATGATTATTCAGCGACTGAATGACCGTGCTGACTCTAAACCTTGCTTGATGGGCCACGCGACTTTGGCCTGGTGGCTGCTGCACAAAAAACGACTCATATTTTCTGGCTGCAAAATTCCTAGATCGATACGCGAGACTTCTTCGGGTGTGCTATATAGCGTGCTTTCTCTTGCGGCGATTCTACACCAACAGCTGCATAGTATTCACTTCAAAGTAAAGCACGCACATACTCACTATTTATATAAGAAAAAGGGTTACACTTCCTTCACATTCTTTGTCATTTCCTTTTGGAATTGATGGTGGAGCTCATTTTCAAACAGCATGATTGCATCCAAGTATGGAATCTCTCCCGCTCGGCGGCTCTTGACGTAGGAAACAAGTCTCTCGCTGGCGGACCTTGTATCATAGAGAAGCGGCACTTTCATGGTGCTCCACCAAGCGTCCCACTGATCGACCCATACGCGTAGATCTTTAGCGACGCCACACCGGAGCGTTGAAACTGCGAGGCGATAGAGCCACTCAAGAGGACATATTGTCAGTTCAGCAACATCTACCTTATCGTCTCTGTGTATTTGAGCGAAAGCGTCCGCTTCATCTTGGTACTTTTTCGCAATGGCAATGTCTTGCATCATCTTGAGTATTTCCCATGGACGAGGCTCGCTATCCGATGGCTCGTCATCATCCAAAGATGTTGGCAGCAGCAGCTCTCTCTTGCTATTGATATAGACAAATCTGCTATTCTTATTGTTTCTGGGACCAAGAGAGCTTGAGTTCGGTGATGGCTTTCCGGGGAGTGCTAGCGCATAGGTCACTGAGCAGAGTGCAAGTGAGGAGAAGAATACTGGGTAAAGTGGGAGCATTTCAGGTGATGATGTTTCAATCAGTGAGATAAGCTTGACTTTTTATGTGATTTTCCACGACGTGTGCATCGCGGTGGCGGGTTAATGTAGAGGCGGTCAGGCCAGTTGTGACACGTTCCCAGTAGAAGGAGGGTGTTGATCGCGTAATGTGTAACGGTTTCATCATATTCCAAGCGGAGTCCCATTATTGGCTACGTTACACCCTGCGGGCGAGAAAAGTACTCTTGGCGCGATTCAGGAGTAGCGCCTTGTGTTCTGGTTGTTTCAAAGCAGACTATACTCAAATGGAGTTTACTTGCGTTTCATGCAAAGAGGATACTCTTGGCATAGTCGTGGGAATTACTAATCGCAAGGTGCGCCAAAGTCACTCATCTAGTGCTGTGAACGAGCCACCTTGTACGTAAACTAGTGTCATTCGACGATGCTTTGACCCATATATTTTACAGTATCCTAATGGTGTGGAACAAATACTGGCCGCAGTTTAAAGAATTCCCCTTTATTCTGTAAGAGACAAAACATGCAAATCTTCGAACTAATCATTAAACTCGTATTGCCAAACAATCGCGTTGCCATCTATCCATCGAGTCTGGTGCGTATCCGTTCTGTGAAACTACTATATATGCGCATACCATGATACATGTAGCGGTCACTCTCTAGTGGGGTAGATTCATGTGATTCTTCGATGCAGCGGAATGCCAGTTTGTGTTGCGAGCTTAAGCAGAGCCGGACGATTGGCCTAAGCTGAGCCGAGCAAGTATAGACGCATAGCTCAGACACGTTGCAAACTGCGAAATCGACACACGCTAATTAGAGAGCCGGCATTTTGCTGCGGAATTTACCACTTTTCAATACATGTCAATAGACTCACTTACCAATCCGCGAGCTAGCAACCTTTTGCTTTTCTCTTTTTCTTGGCGGATATTCAGTGAGCGAAGATCTTTCCACTCTTTCTCGGCGTCGGCAAACAGGACCTTGTGCATCTCCAGGATGAGCAGGTCTTCGGTGATTGGATCGACCTCGCCCATCATGACGACGTTCTCGCCGCGGACTAGGTACACGCCCCTTTCAGCCTCGGCGTAGCGGTTGTTTGCCAAGTATATTCTCTCAAAGGTATCTTGGATGACCAAGTTTGCAAACTGGTCAAAAGTGCGAAGGACGCCGAGAAGATTGCGGCCGTCTCTCAAGATAACACATATTTTGTGATCGACAGAGCCTACAATAGCAGCTGCGGTTGTGAAGGTGTATGACTCGAGGTAGAGGTCTTGGACGTTTACCTCTGGCTGCGACATATGGGGGAGGGTAGCGACAAGTCAGTTTAGTTGGAATAGAGAGCTGATGGATTGTCTCAATTGCATTACATAATCAATAAATGTGATTATGAGGGGTTAGGCTAGAATCACGAACATGGTAAACTAGACCCGCCGAGCGTCTAATGCGATCCTACTGAGTCGTATAACCATCAAGAGAGACATTTCAATCGTAGAACAGTATTGTGTGGTTGGGTTGTAGAGGTGATTAGGGGGAGGTAATTTTCATGTGCAGGAGCCGTAGATAACCTCTTGGGTGGATTGTTGGTGGGAAGAATTAAGGAATCGACTGCTGAGCGCGCAGAAAGATCAGTAGAGCCGTCAATTGATGGAAAAGACCAAACTGTCATATCAATCGATAGAAAGATCAAACTGTCATATCAATTGATCAACTCTGACACCAATTGATAACGGCTACACGGTAAAGTGAAAAGCACTCTCCCGCGATCAGCGCACACCTCTTGCCTACAGCCGCTGATAACAATTCGCCAGCCCAAGGCTGGGAATGCCGCTTCTGAAACACGCAATCACGGGTGTGCCGCGGGTAAGTAACGCACTAATGCGCGCCGACGCTAAAAAATATGGTGCCGAAAAGCGCAATTTTCTGATTCCAGGATCGTCGCGCGCGCCGGGTAAACCCCGGAGTTGTGCGTTCTGCAGATGCGAGCTGAGGCCGCGTTATATAATCGCTGCACCCCCCTCCACCCCACCACCCGGCCGTATATCTGCAGACTCGCATGTCCTTCTTCTCGTACAAAGACACCATAGAGGCGGGCGACTTGGTCCTCGCCTTCATCTCCCGCTCCATCATGAGCCCGCTTACCGCCACCCCGGGCCTGACCCTCTCCACCCGCTACGGCATCTACCCGCACGACAACATCATCGGCCAAAAGTACGGCCAGCAGATCCCCTCCGCCAATGGCCAGGGCTTTATCCACGTCCTCCACCCCACCCCGGAGTTGTGGACTCTTCTGTTGCCTCATCGCACCCAGATCGTCTACACCGCTGACTACTCCTACATCACCCTGCGCTTGGGCGTCGCTCCCGACCTGGTGGTCATCGAGGCCGGCACCGGGTCCGCGTCCTTCTCCCACGCATTCCTGCGGACTATAGGCACCGGCGGGCACCTCTACACCTACGAGTTCCACGAGCCCCGCTACCTCGAAGCAAAGAAGGAATTGGAACTGCACAGCCTCGTCAACACCACCATCACCCATCGCGATGTCTGTCAGAACGGATTCGACATTTCCGGTACGAGCATCGCCGCCGACGCCATTTTCCTCGATCTCCCGGCGCCGTGGCTGGCGATCCCGCACTTGAGCCTGGTCGTGGCCCGCGACCGCCAGGTCTCCATCTGCTGCTTCTCGCCCTGCATCGAGCAGGTGGACATGACGATCCGCGCCCTCGAGAAGCACAACTGGACGTCCATCGAGATGGTCGAGGTCGCCGGCCGCAAGTGGGAGGCCCGCCACGAAATGCGGCGCGAGGTCCTGGACGTGATCAAGCGGCTCAAGGATATCCAGTCGCGCAAGAACCAGGGCATCGAGAAGCTCCGCGCGGGGTCTCCCGGGGCGGACGAAAACCCCCAGCGCGTGGGCAAAAACTATAATCCGTTCGGCAAGGGCACGCGCATCAAGCTGGGCGACCGCCAGTACCGCTGGGTCAACGTCACCAAAGTCGAGTCCGAAATCAAGACTCACACTTCGTACCTCACTTTTGCCCACTTGAGACCCGATATGAGCAAGGGGAACGGAGCGTAAGGGGCCTGGTTGATATCAGTGTGCATTATGCGTGTTAGAGGTGCGAGCTTGTGTCGATTAAATGAGCCGATTAAATGACTTGTTCAGCTCATTTAATCGACTCAAGGCTCATTTATTCGACAGAAAGCCCATTCAATCGGCTCAAGTCCCATTGAATCAGGTGGCTTCCTCGTAAAAGGTCATCTCATACTGACCAAAGTAGCATTCGTGATAAAGTAATACTTTCGGACCCATATCTCCTTCCTTGTACGATGGTGCAGACGTGGTAACAGCGTCCAGACAATGCATACCCTAGTTGTCCTTGATCGCATACCTATTCTCGGTGGAAGCAATTGTAGATTTCCAAGTGGATATTGTCTGATATGATGTGTCCATTGATTAGGACATTTTCCTTATCAATGCCTCACGAGCTCTGGTATGACATTTATCAGCCCAGTTGTTGATGAAATTAGTGCTTCTATTTTGAGTCATGACCACGTATACCAACCCTCATGTCAAGCAAATCACACTTGTGGTACTGGAAGATAAGTGTATGTTGTTGTTCATTGCCTGCTTGTTGTGGATGTGAAACGGTGGTGCATCAGGATAAGCTAAAGGCCTTGCAGCCAACACCAAGTTTTGCAGCCAACACCAAGTTTTGCAGCCAACACCAAGTTTTGCAGCCAACACCAAGTTTTGCAGCCAACACCAAGTTTTGCAGCCAAAACTTTTCAAAGTGAACGGGGTTTCTTAACTTTGTCGATGAACGATATTTGTCACGTATCCATGTCCTTACGGCTCGGCCAAGAGTATACGTACGATACGGCTCAATTCTAAAAACAGCGATGCTTCGATAGTGTGCAACGTCTCCTCGATAAATTACTACTACGTATTGAGCAAATACTAGCAGGAGGATCACCATCGAAATATTATCGACCCTCGACACTGAGAACTTCTGTACTTGCATATCGATTGAGCAAAGATGATTGATTCAGGAGTTTGGGTGACAAATTTGAGTGCCGAGCGATGTGATGTGGATGCGGATCCACATAAGCAGTGACACCTCGAAATACATTTATCCAGTATCAGCGAGCCCCTGCGAGAATGCGTAATTACAGCCTTGTAACAAACCGGGGAAGTAAGCCGGCCAGGAACCGGTGGGGGTACCCTTTGCACGCCGCGTAATTTGGCTGCAAACTGGCGCTACCACATGGTAGGGGCTGAGCAGCAGAAGTTCAGCAGCAGTGCATACTTCCAAGTGAGTGGGAGTTGTTTCGAGTGATATACAATGGTATCTCACCTCGAGGGTAAGTCCATCTAGGTGGGTGTCTCACCTCACGAAGCATCAAGATACTCCTCTTCCAGCTGTGTCAAGTTGCACTTACCTGACCATACCCAACGCCCCGAAGTCCTATTTCCGATCCGAAAAAGGGAGATTGCCACTACAGTAGCCCTGACTCCACACCACACCATACCCACCACCAAACCGCCCTGTCCGCCCACTCTCTCGCAGTCACCTCCCCGAGTACTAAAAGTTGGCTGCAAACTGGCGCTACCAATCAGGGTGTTGACCAAACGATCGGAGTCTTTTTTCAAGTTACACTAGCAACGAACGCTTACTTCCCAACGCAATGAGCGATACGCCAATAGGTACGCTTCTTTCCTCGCCGTGTCCCTCTCCGCGCCTACTAACGCCGCCCAGTTCTCGATCAGGGCACTGGTTTCGTCAAAATCGGCTATGCCGGCACAAACTTCCCCGAGCACACCTTCCCCTCCATAGTCGGCAGGCCCATCTTGCGTGCCGAGGAGTCCGGCCAGCTGGTCCCTGACAACATCGAAATCAAAGACATCATGTGTGGAACTGACGCCAGCCTGGTGCGGTCGCTCCTCCAGATCTCTTACCCCATGGAAAACGGAATCATTCGCAACTGGGAGGACATGGAGCACTTGTGGGACCATTCCTTCTACGACCAGCTAAAAGCCCCCACGGAGGGCCGCAAAATCCTCCTCACGGAACCCCCCATGAACCCCTTGAAGAACCGTGAGACCATGTGTGACGTCATGTTCAACAAGTACCATTTCGGCGGCGTCTACGTGGCGATCCAGGCGGTCTTGGCCCTCTACGCCCAGGGCCTCAGCTCCGGCGTCGTCGTCGACTCCGGCGACGGGGTCACCCACGTGGTCCCCGTCTACGAGCTGGTGGTCTTGAACCACTTGACAAAACGCTTGGACGTGGCCGGCCGCGACGTCACTCGCCACTTGATCAACTTGCTTTTGCGGCGTGGCTACGCCTTCAACCGCACCGCTGACTTTGAGACGGTGCGCCAGATAAAGGAAAAGCTCTGCTACGTCCTGTACGACTTGGACTTTGACGGCAAGCTCGCGACCGAAACTACCACCTTGGTCGAGCAGTACGAGTTGCCCGACGGCCGGGTCATCAAGGTGGGCCCCGAGCGGTTCCAGGCGCCCGAGTGCTTGTTCCAGCCGCACCTCGTCGACTCTGAGCTGCCGGGCTTGGGCGAGACCCTCTTCAACACCATCCAGAGCGCCGACGTGGACGTGCGTCTGGCCTTGTACAAGGCAATCGTCCTCTCGGGAGGCTCGTCAATGTACCCGGGATTGCCCCTGCGCTTGGAGAAGGAACTCAAGCAGTTGTGGTTGACAAGGGTGTTGCAGGGCGACCCGTCGCGCTTGAACAAGTTCGCAGTGCGTATCGAGGACCCGCCGCGCCGCAAGCACATGGTCTTTATTGGCGGCGCCGTGTTGGCAAACATCATGGCAGACAAGGACCACATGTGGATCAGCAAGCAGGAGTGGGAGGAGGAGGGCGCTCGCGCGCTAGCAAAGTTGGGGCCCCGCTAAGACTGTGGGGGCCGCAACGCCGTTGCATTGTAAAGTAGACTAGAAAGCTTACCCCAAGAAATGATCTTGACGATCTTCGTACAGAGTGCTTACTTGAAACTGATCTAGAGGGTCTGCGTAGATTGAGTGCTAGCTGGAAAATGATCCCACGATTTACTCACCCTAGGGTGCTCATTTGAATTTGTTCTTGACGATCTCCGTACCGAGTGCTTACTCGAAACTGTCGTAAAAGGTCTACGTAGATTGAGTGCTAACTGAAAGGTTATCCCACAATTACTCACCCTCGTGTGCTTACTTGAATTTGATCCTGACGTTCTTCGTACCGAGTGCTTACTCGAAACTGTCGTAAATGGTCTACGTAGATTGAGTGCTAGCTGGAAAATGATCCCACGATTTACTCACCCTAGGGTGCTTACTTGAATTTGATCTTGTGGGTCTACCTACACTAGAGTGCTAACTACAATATTATCTGAGGGTCCACCTACACTTGAGTGCTAACTACAAGATGATCTTTTTGATGGTTGACGTACCCTGTAGTACCCATTTTTTTGAAAAGACTTGACGAGCCACGCATACTAGAGTGCTTACTTTATGTAACTGATCTTCTCTACGTACACTGTAGATACATGAGGCGAGTGATCTTGAGGGTCTACTTGCGCCAACCTGTTCACTTAAAAAGCGCAGTATCTACTAATGCTGTATGCTTTCTGAAAAAAAATAATGAGGATCAGTGCGGACAAGAGTGTCTACTTGAAGTAAAGGATATGCGATTTAGAGACCAGGGGTTGAAAGGAACAATGGTCACAATGCGAGTGGTGGCCACACGGGTCGTCCTTGCAACTAGCCTAGCCATAGTGGAGTTTGCGCAACTCTGCCACGACACCGTCCACAAGAGAGTTTAGTAGTGGCTGGGCCATGTGCTGCGGCCCCTGCTGCTGCTGCTGCTGCTGCTGCGAGCCCTGCTGCATCCCAAAGTTGACGGCCAGGTGCACCACGTCGCGCAAAAAGTCCATGCTCACCACGAGGGGCTCGAAAAAGTCGCACAGGAGGCATTCGGCGATGGAGGGCCGCAGTTCCGGGCGGCGGTGCAAGCACAGTTTCATGAGGCGCACGAGGCTCGTGGGCACCGGCTGGCGGCCGAGGCCGGCGGGCGAAAAGTCGATGGCGACGCTGGGGTCGGTGATGGCCTGGATGCGGCCGTTCCCGCGGTACAAGCCGTAGGGCGGGCGGCCATAGACCATCTGGTAGATGATGCATCCGCACAGCCACACGTCCGAGGGCATGCCGACCTTCCAGGTGTTGTGGGCGTTGTCGCGGACCGAGAAGGGCATGGTATGCTGGACCTCGACCAAGGCCTCCGGCGCCATATAGTTGGGAGTACCAATCTGAGAGTCGCGGTAAACGTTGACGGTATGTTCTGGCACGGCGTTGGCGATCCCAAAGTCGATAAGCTTGAGGTGACCCTTTACAAACAAAAAGTTTGCCGGTTTGAGGTCGCTGTGGACGATTCCGTGGGCGTGCACGTCGCGGACACACTCGAAAATCTCGCGGGCGTGGTAGCGGACAAAGGGCACGTCCAATGCCGCCTGTGGTCCTGTCAACTTGTAGTGGAGCACGTGGGCCAAATCGACCTCTCCGCGTTCCATGACCATGAAGATGGTATTGCCGATAGTGGCCGAGTCAATGAGTTTGACGACGCGAGACGAGTCGCGGAGGCGGGAAAGCAAGTCAATCTCGCCTTTGAAGCCATCAACACATCCGGGCTCGAAGCGATCGAAAACGACTTTTTTCAAGGCATAGTGCTGATTTTTGGAAACCGACTTTATTGAAAAGACATCTGCGGACCCACCATGGCCCAAGAGTTCTAGCTGCTCGTACTGGACACCATTGATAGAGAGGATATTCTGAGATGGCGGGGCGGTCTCAGTTGGGGGAAGTGGGTGCGGTGTGGGGTCGATGCGGCGAACAACCGGTTTCCTAAAGGGGTCAGCGTGGGAGACTCCGTTTATAGGTGGCGGGGCCACTGGTCGGAGCGGGAGTCTATTGCTGGCCGAGGATACGTGCACGATGGTGGCGGGAGGAGTGTATTGTTTGAAAGAATTTTCCTGGTTTGAATTCGTCGTGAAATTAGGGTTGGGCTTGATGGGGGTTTCTTTAGAGGTTGGACGACTCTCTATCGAGCCAAAAGAGTTATCGGAGGGGCCATTCGGGTCAGATGGATTATTTGAGGTAGCACTGTGTGGTTCGTTTGCTGATTCGGGTAGCAGAGACGGATTGCTAGTGTCCCAGGACGCAGAGCTTATAGGTAACAGAGCATCACAGGAGATGGGCAAGCGTTTTGGGGAGCCTAGAGGCTTTTTCGGACGGCGCATATACGCGGACATGCGAGAGCGTTTTGGGGGTGCAAAGTGGTCTGAAGTAGGCGGCAAGGACAACAGATGTTTCGGGGCGGTATTATGGAATGAGGAGTTCAGGGTGGATAGGGATTCCAGGGCTGATAAAGAGGAATTTAGGGAGGGGAGGGATGCAGAGGAAGGTAGGGAGGGAAGGGATGCAGAGGAAGGTAGGGAGGTTGAGGGCAGGGAGGTCGAGGGTAGGGAGGTCGAGGGCAAGGAGGTCGAGGAGGGTAAAGAGGAAGCAGACTTGTCTGACGACAGATCCTTCAAGTGAAGGGCTAGCCTCGACCGTTTCAGGAGGGAAAAGTTCAAGGGGGGTAGCGTCGGGAGTTTGGGAAGGAGCGACTGTTTCGGGATATTGTGGTACGCGTTCGGGGAGCGGCGAAATGAAGAATCGAACGATGAGTTTGCGGAGGACGGGTTCGAGTGTATCAGGGCGCGAGCGGCAATACCATGAGAGCTTAGAGCCGGGGGCTGGAACGTGTAGGTATCGTCAGCCAGGGCCGGCGGGAGCGGGTAATCGTGAGACGAGCGGATCATCCGGGGCTCGAGAGTTTTGCGTGACGAGATACTATGAGTGGACAATTGGTACAAAAGTCACAGTGAGACGAGAGGAGGAGAAGCCAAAGTGATCAATTGTGAAAAAAAGAGAAGCGACCTAATACAGTCCTTGTACTTTGTGAAGGCTCCAACTTTTGTTATGCTTCGAGTTAATGGTCCTGCACATGATTATGTAATGTGAAATATCGGTTACCACACGACTGTTGCTTATCAGTCACGTGCGCACCCCATGCGGCACCGTTTACGTAACCCCCCGGGTTTCGGTTTTTCCCTTCCGCTTCCATATAAAAGCCGCAATCCCCCGCAATCTCAAGCCTTCCAAACCTACACCAACAAATGAAGATCTCCCTTCTTGTTGCTGCCGGCGCGGCTTCTTCCGCCCTGGCGTTCCTGCTCCCCCAGCAACCCTTGCGCTTGGACCTTGCCTTGGACAAGGCAAAGTCCCGTTTCGCAGACTCCGCCTCTTCCGTGTTGTCCGCCATCTCCTCCATCCTTGACCAGCCCATCTCGGCCCTCCCCGTGGAAGTCAAGCAGGCCTGGCTGGAAGTCCTCTTGAAGTTCCCCGAGTCCGTCGCGAACCTCAACTTTGCCTCAAAACCCAAGAAATTCGCACAGAAGCAGACCTTTGACTTTCACGTCGCCGACAATGACCTTCCAAACTACAAGTTGCGCGTCAAGGCCACCCCGAAATCCCTAGGCGTGGACTCTGTCAAGCAGTACTCGGGCTACATTGACGTCGAGGACGAGGACAAGCACTTTTTCTACTGGTTCTTTGAGTCCCGCAACGACCCCAAGAACGATCCCATCATCCTCTGGTTGAATGGCGGGCCCGGCTGCTCGTCCATGACCGGCCTCATGTTCGAGTTGGGCCCGTCCAACATTGCAAAGAACATCAAGCCCGTCCACAACCCGTACTCGTGGAACAACAACGCGTCCGTCATCTTTTTGGACCAGCCCATCAATGTCGGCTACTCCTACTCCTCCAAGCTGGTGTCCAACACCGTCGCAGCAGGTAAGGACGTGTATGCCTTCTTGCAATTGTTCTTCAAGCAGTTCCCCGAGTACCTGGCCTTGCCCTTCCACATTGCCGGCGAGTCCTACGCCGGCCACTACATCCCCGTGTTCGCAAACGAGATCTTGAGCCACCCGAAACGCAACTTCAACTTGACGTCGGTCATGATCGGTAACGGTCTCACCGACCCCTTGACGCAGTACCCTTTGTACGAGCCCATGGCCTGCGGCGCGGGCGGCGCGGACGCGGTGTTGGAAGACGAACAGTGCCAGGCGATGCAGGACCTGCTCCCGCGCTGCTTGCTGCTCATTGAGTCGTGCTACGAGTCTGGCCTGGTCTGGTCGTGCGTGCCTGCCAGCATCTACTGCAACAACGCCCAGATGGGCCCGTACCAAAAGACCGGCCGCAACGTGTACGACATCCGCACCATGTGCGGCGGCCTGGACCTCTGTTACGAGGAGTTGGGCTGGATCGACGAGTACTTCAACCTGCCCGAGGTGATGGCGGCGTTGGGCGCGGAAGTGGAGCGCTACGACGGCTGCAATTTCGACATCAACCGCAACTTTTTGCTCGCCGGCGACTGGATGAAGCCGTACCAAAAGCAGGTCACGAGCCTCTTGGACCTGGGCGTGCCCGTGCTCATCTACGCCGGCGACAAGGACTTTATCTGCAACTGGCTCGGCAACGAGGCGTGGCTGAACGCCTTGCCCTGGCTGGGGCACGAGCAGTTCCTGGCCGCGCCCGTGCGCGACTGGCGCGTGCACGGCAAGAGCGCCGGGACCGTGCGCAACCACCGCCATTTCACGTTCTTGCGCGTGTTCGAGGCCGGACACATGGTGCCGCACGACCAGCCCGCGAACTCGCTAGACATGGTGAACCGCTGGATCAGCGGCGACTACAAGTTTTAAAATTTTTTTTGTCGACAAGCTGACCCCATAATTGCAAAATGTACTACTGTGTGTGTGTTTTCAACGTAGGGTATGTAAACCTATCGAGTGTTCCTTTACTTTATCCTTACACTATTGGTGTGCTAATGATGGTGTGTTGAGCGAAAAGCCTTGAGGAAGAACAAGTCTTTTGAAACATGTTCAAAGTGGAGGGGATTGATGGATGTACGTGTCACGCTCCTGTAGCTAGTGTCATGTGCTGCTAGTTTTCCATAGTTATGGTCTGTTGGGCCAGGGAATTTAGAAGTTGGACGTGAGAAAGGGCGCGAAAACTTTCATACAGTGGCTGGGACTTGAAGGGGCACGGTCCAACAGCTCTCCCGCGGTATCGGCAACACTTGACGTCGCATATTGCTGCGGCCGTGGCGATGTGAGCATGGTGAGAGGGGGCCCCAAAGTTAGCGCGGCATGGATGTTTACATGTAGGTTGCAGTAAGGATGTTATTGTGTATTGCGGTACAGGGTTTTTAAGATGAAACCTCCTTACCAGTGAAGTTGCCAATAAAGAAGGCTCTACTCTCATCGAGGCGATCTCTACAGTCTTTTGAAATCTCAATGTAGCGTATCAGAGTTTGTAAAAATTAGTGCAAGTTCTGGAATAACCGGATTGGGATCGGATCTAATGCAATCCTTGAAAATATTTAAAAAATTGTGAGTGTGAACAGGTATGCTTCGATTGACCTAGTTCTTTAATGTTGCAGGGTGCTACAAGAGATCTAAAAACACAAACCCAATGGAGTATCGTGTCAAGTCTCGAGAAATTGCAAACTGGGTTGTGCACAATAGTCACAAGAAACTCGATAGATCACACGAGTGCGACGAGATACTTCCTAAACGGTGATGGATGGCCAACCCACAGAAGACGACACTTGATAAGAGTATGCACAGTGCCGGCCTGATCAAACTAGCCAGCGACAAGAGGTCAGGTACGTGTTAGACGGCCCTAATTGAGAGACAACGGCGCGCGGAGATTGTAGATCTACAAACGGCTCCACACTTCATCGTCTCGGGCCATCTTAGTGATCCAAGAATCACGACGCTCGTGTAGGAGACGTGCCCGCGACGCAACCGTTGAGATGGGCACATATTGCCGATGCGGTCGATCTTGTCGTCAATCAGTAGCCGAAGAAAAAGAAAAAAAAAAGACGATATGAGAGGCACCCTCCTGGCGGGATCCTTCATTCGAGGAGCAGGGTCCATGTCGTGCGACGTCAAAGACAGGCCTGCAAAACTCCCGGGCATGTACTCAGTACGGGGTGCATCTGCGTAGGCCTTGCCATCAACGGACGAGATCTAGAATGCTCACTGTACCAAGCACCACAAACGAATACGAACACGACGTACCCCTAGAAGAGAAACCAATTTTCGGAAAAAGGAATTCCCGGGCCCTACGCAGCGGACCGGATGGCCGGGGTGCGTAATTTTTGTGCCGGGTAAACCACGAAAACCGTTATATTGTGTGTTGGCCGACACTCGACCACTCTCGGTGGCAGTAGTGCATATTTACGGGGGGCAAAGTGCTTCATTCTGAAATAGTGGCCTCTACCAGTGACCCACTTGCGAATTAGCGGCCTCCCCCAGTGATCTGCCTGCGAATCAGAGAGCTAGTCATCGTGCCTCACTAAACTCCACCACACGGAGTTACACAAAAAAAGTTTTTGGTTTCTTGTTGTAGAAGAAACTCGGGTTGCTTTGTGCAAGGTGGCCCCACTCGCTTAAAAAGGACTCCCGTCCCATCTGGAATCAACTTCGTGTCTCTTCCCTGTACAAATAATATCGTTTCCGCACTCAGGCGGTGTCCAAGTGTCTCAGACCATACCCCTCGCTGCTCCTGACCCACCCAATGACCTCGGTCGACCGCTTGAACAATGTGCCTTCCTTCTACGAGCGCTACTACCTCTGCCGCAATCTCTTGAAGCAGTACTCAAACTTTAATGTCACCGTGCAATACGATAACCGCCTCGGCCACGTCACCCTGGCCTCGCTTTCCCACGCCCTCTCGCGCCTAATGGCCCGCCATCCCGCGCTCGCATGCAACTTTTTCCGCATCTCGGGCACACCGGGCACCGACTCGAAACAGTCTGGCCGCAACTTTCGCAAGCGCGCCGTGCCCGACATATACTTTAAGGACTTGGTCCATTTCCACACCCTCGCCGTACCCTTTGACCACACCAACCTCGATCTGCTAAACCAAATCTTTTTTCCCTTGGACGTGGAGGCGCCCTTGTGGCAGCTCCATGTGTTTTACCACGACCTGTCGGTCTACCTTTCCTTCGTGACCGACCACCTGTTGTTTGATGGCCGCGCTGCCCTCAACTTCCACCGCGAATTGCTCCGCGAAATCAGGCCCCTTGACGCCCAGGGCCAAGTGCTCTCAGTCGTCTTCTCCGACAGCAACAAGTACAATCGCGTCGTGCCCCCAACCTCCAACCGCATCGAGGACTTGTACGACGTCCCGTGGTGGTCTGTCGCCTCCGCCGCGTCAAAGCAGATTGTCATCAAGAAAAACTACCCCTTGTTCCAGTACCCCGGCTTGGTCGGCAGACCCCAAGTCCAGTTTGATCTCTTGCCGGTGCTGCCCGAGGCCGTCCTGCGCGTCTCCGCGGCATTGCGCCTGAAAAACCTCACCCTCACCCCATACATCTGCGCCATCGCAGACGAGGCTATCCGCAAGTGCTTCTTGCCCTTCTTCTCCCTGGAGCCCATGGCCTGCGCGTACGAAGTCGTCGTCGACGGCCGCCGCTACGCCCTGTCGCACAAGGACGAGTTGGCCTTCAACTACTGCGTCGGTCTCGCCAACGTCCGCACCCGGCCGCAGACCCCCATCCTCGCCTCCATCTCGAACTTTGCCTCTCTGATCAAGGGCCAGATCGCTAGTCGCGAGACAATGCGCAACATTGCAAAGTTACGCAACATCAACGCATACGAGTACATTATCAGCCAGACCTCCGCCTCCACAAAGAGCGAAAAGTTGACGATGCTGATCTCCAACTTGGGCTTGGTCGATCTCGACTGCGGCAGTATCGTCTTTAGTCAGGACTTGGGCTTTCCCTACCATTGGGGGCTTCTGATCATCAGCTCCCAGCAGGGCGGCATGGCCTTTGTCGTCACGTACGCCAAGCAGCTCAAGCTGGTCGTCAATACCGCCACAGGCCTTCCGGCCGCTGACTTGGTCGGGCCCTACATCCAGGAAAGGTTCGAGTTTTTGATTGACGATCTCTAGTTTTTTGGTCGGGTCCACAACAGTAGCAACTTTCCTGTTGGCTGCACATTATTATTGCTAGTGTGGCGGGTGGTTTATGATGTCTGAAGCGGACACTGTTTGGATTTTGAAGGATCCCCAAACATTTGAAGCAGCTCAGACAGATTAGCTCAAGGATGCCGATGGACAGAGAGACTTTTGGAGACACTGTGGACATTCTGATAGACTACTGAGACTGCCCGGTGACTCGGGAAGAGTGCCGATGGAGACCTCTAAAGATGGCTCATAGGCCCAAGGGAGTGCTGACAGAAACCTTTGGAGACACCTTATAGTCCTTAGAGAAGACTGCTGAGAGACCTCTGGGGCCTGCTCGGACACCCTATAGTCCCTAAAAAAGACCGTTGAGAGACCGCTGGGGCCTGCTCGGAACACCGTATAGTCCCTGAGAAGACTGTTGAGAGACAGCTGGGGCCCGCTGAGACACACCTTCAAAGACTGTTGATGAAAACTCTTGGAGCTTGCTTCGAGAGACTTGTATTGCTTGGATTATTTAGACATGTTGGGTATGTGATCAGCCAACACCATCTTCAAGACAGGCGAATAGATAGACCAATAACTGTATTTCTAACAATGTCCCTTTTGGAACATTTACCCCTAAAACCCGCCCGTCATGTGTCCGATCCTGTCGACCTCTTCCTGTAACGCCCTCAAATCATCTAGAATCGTGGCAGTGCTGTTGCTATTACCAGTACTTGGATCGGCGGGTGTTTGCGGTAGTGCGACTTTGGGCGGCAAGGGAGGGCCCGCCGGTTGAGCGGATACGATTCGGCGACGCGACGGGGGCGGAGGCGGGGCCATCCGTCTCTGTGGCGGTGCCACGGACTGCGTAAAGGGCTGTGCGGGTGTATGAGACTGGAACTGTGCCTGGGGCTGTGCGGGTGTATGAGACTGGGGCTGTGCCTGGGGCTGGGGCCACGGCACCACGAATGAGTCGGAGCTTGTTCGCCCGTGCAGCAGCATATACAGCGGCAGCTGGTACGGCACTGGCGGCAGGAGGCGCGGGGGCAACGCCGGTGCCGGCGCCCTGAGCAGGGCCAGATCTGAGGCGGCCGAGCCCAAGTTCGTGACCAGGCGGGCCCGTCGCACGGCGGGCACGGGCACGGGACCCGCACTAGAACCGGAGCCAGGAGCCGCACCCGGTCCGGGATAATTCCCATTGACCGAGTCGGCATTGCCGCGCGAGTTCAAGAGGGTGTTGGAAAAGGTGTTGCCCGTCATTTGCTCTGTAAAGAGCTGTAGCGAGATTTTGGGCGTTGAGGAGGAATGGGGCGCGGAAGATGAGGGAGCACCTAGTTGAAGCGCAGGCGCCAGGAAATCCAATTCGCTCCGTTCCTTCGCTTCCATGCTGTTGTAGAAGGCGGCCATTTGCGCAGGGCCCGTCATGTTCGGTTTGAGGAGCTGCGGTTCTTGCTCGAGGTACTGCGTCATTTGGGCCGGGCCGGTATGGTTAGGTTTGAGGAGCTGGACACTGGGGGAGGCGTCGCCGGAGGAATTCTGCTGCGAGTTCTTGACGCTTTGAATACGCGTCAAGAGCTGGTCCATGGGTAGGGAGTAGTCGATGTCGCCGTCGTCGTGGTCTGATGGGGGCTGTTGGAGATGGCGCGGTTCTGGGGCCACCACCAGGTCGCTGAACTTTACGGATTTAAGCTTTTTACACGTGGCACGCAGAGTGTCATCGGGACGCTCGCCCGTCAAGAGGAAGGTGGTGAAGCTATCCAAGTCGAGGGGTTTCTGGGACAGGTCTTGCGGCGCGTGGGCCCGCAAATCGTCATTTTGACGCTTTTTAGATAGTATAGGGCGCGGAGACGGGACCGGGGCTTGCACCTTGATCAAACTGCGAGAGGGCTCGACGCCATTGAGCGCGTGGCCCACTAGGCGCAACACCGCGAAGAACTCGCCGATATTGATGGAGTGTTCGATCTTTTGGAATATGCGGCTGATCTTTTGGCGGACCTGCTCGGAGATCTTGAAGTTGCCGAGAAAAGATAGTATATCGCGCATTGTGGCGGTGCGCGTGTTGCTGCGGGTGAGGATATCGCTGTACCAACGCATGTACGCCTTTGACTCCAGGAGCAGGAGCTCCTGGGCCGTGAGGGAGAGCGGAACGCTAGAGTCGTCGGCGGTGTTGTCGAAAGAGCGCTTACTCATGTACGAGTCTACGCTGTTGCTCTGGACGCGGCTGTCGGCGGGCGTGTGCGGGGGGCGGGCCGAGTAGTAGGAGGCCGGGTTCGAGTCATGGGTGGGATAAGGGTGTGTATGTGGGGGTAGGGAGTTGTTACTGGGTAGAACGCTGCCCGGATCCCGCTTCACCGCGGGGTCAGGAAACCAGTCGATGTTGTAATCGCCCATCTAGGAGAAAAGTGACGGGTGCGATTTCCACAGTAGTGAATGTGACTTGAAGGCCGCATTCAGCAATCTATTTCAGTTCGCGGTTTCGTTAATGCGTTAACGCGATATTTGGTCAGGGCGGTTACCGGCGCGTCGTTTCCTGAAGCCGCTCATCTGACAACCGTGCTGTGTTCAGTCTTGTGTGCACGACATAACGTGCCGAGGCAGACCCGCCGCACCACTCTGGTGACAGCGGACGTTTTCGACGGAGCGGTTGTCTCACGCGTCGCAAGAAGCCGTGTGTGTGCGTGCGTCCCGAAATGGCTCCTGTTGTGATTGGGCGATTCGCGCTCTGGGCGACTCACACTGCACTAGGGCGAATCACAATTCGGGAGCTGGCGAAGACGTTGCACAAAGAAAGAGGATTTTGGCATATCGCAATACGCAATCCGTCTTGTTATGTTCGGGCGTGACTTGCCACCACACACGCCTCGGGACTCGTGCTACCCGACGGAGTCGCACAGCGTCCACTGGACAATGATTTCTCTACGTTACGATTTCCCACTATGAATCTTCCCTTGCCACTAGTCTGGTGGACAATCACAGGTGCGTCAGTATTATCGCCGTATCACTCTGAGTTGATACCTTTTAAAACTGAGATATGGAGCCGTGCTCGCTCTCCATATCATATCGCCGACCCAGGTAGAAGGTATCAAACACGAGACCAAACCCATGCTGACCACCGCAATCCAACACCCTGTGGGCTGTCCAAAAAGAAGTCGTTTCTCAGATTTGCAGCCACAATCAAACCACACTACCTGCTGGGTAACTCAGAATTGTCCCCTGTGACTTGCGTGAGATACTAGTAGCGTGCCCAAGTGGAAACGTGGGACTTAGTTGAACCTACAGCCTCCGCTCATGATTGAATCGTGTGATCGCGATATAATGTTCCCGTTCGCCGCATATTCATAATCGCATTCCCCCAGAAACATCACGATCTAACAAGCTGAACAACCATCTCGAAAACATTTCCATTACATTATTAACCAAAAGACTCTACAGAGCAAAATATCTATGGGCTGGCACGGACTACAACATGGCTTCCTGCAACGCGGCGGTGTTGCTGATCTGGCGACTGGTCAAGGCGCCCAGGAGCTGGTGCTCCACAGGGCCTGCGGCCCAGTCGGCGTTCTCAACCTGCTCCTCGGCGTTGCTCTCCTTGGTTCCCTGGAGATTCGACAGCACCAACTTCTCCACGTCGTGCGACGACGGCATAAAAATCACCTTGGTGGAGCCGGACTTGGCCATATTCTGGAGTGCGTCCAAGTACCGTATCTGCATCGCCGGCTTTGATGCCAAAATGTCGGCGGCCTTGCGCATCAACTTTGCGCTTTCCACCTCGGCCTTGGCGTTGATGATCTTTGCCTCGCCAATGCGCTTCGCCTCCGCGGCCATGGAGAGCGAGGCCTCGACCTTGGCGGGGAGCGACAAGTCCTTGACCAAAATCGACTCAATGTTGACCCCCCAGTCGAACGCGGTCTTTGAGATGATCAAGGAAATGGCCTCGGCAATCTCGTCGCGCTTTTCCACCACGTCCTGTAGCGTGCGCCCGCCAATCACGTCTCTGAGCGTCGTCTGGGTGCGCTCCACGATCGCCATATCGATATTCGAGATGGAGAAGATGGCCTTTTGCGGGTCGATAATGTTATAGTAGACTACCGACGTGATGACGACCCCGACATTGTCGCGGGTAAAGCAGTTCTGGCTCGGGATCTCGCGGATGTTGATCTTGACGTTGACGCGGGTGAGCTTCTCCGACCACACATTGACGTACAGCAAGCCCGGCTCCACGGTGCGGCTGAGGGCGCCAAACGTCTGGACCAAGCCGACCTCGCCCTGGTCGACCTCGGCGTACGGGTTCGGGCAGAGGAAGCAGAAGGTGCCGCACATGCCCAAGCAGCTGCCGACCGCGGCGACGCAGCGCTGGTAGGTGTTGAGGGACGGGGTGGGATACGTCCTGGCAAAGTTTTTGACGACCATTTCCGGCTTGATGGGCGGCTGGCTCTTGATGGGGTCCGAGTGGACGGACGCAGACTCGGCAATCATGGTGTGGGATAGTGCTCGAGCTGAAAAGTGGCAAGGTTGCAACTCAATTGGTACCCTCTAATCGATGGATCTGACTCGGGCTGAGGCGTGCGGGGCGCCCTCTTCTAGATAACAAGGTTATGTGCAGGTATTCCGAATGCGGACAGTTTACGCCCACACTACCATGGAATCAACCACTACGGGGGTATAGGTGTTCCATTACCTTGGTGATAGAGCGGATACTCCATTGTGAAGTGAACGCTCTTCTTCTTGAGCGTATAGCTTGAATAAGGAAAGGAATTTATCAGTTTTTTTTCTTAAAAAAACGGCGCCCCCACCGTGCTCTCAAGATAGACTTGCCCCTTGCAGCTGGATGTTAGGTGGAGTATCTACTGGAAATTGTACGAATTGCCAAAAAGATGGGCCATACCAGCGGTATTCCTCCAAGTATTGAAGATAAAGTGACGACTCAAGTTCGGACCAAGATTATCATGATCGGCGTTGTGATTGCTCTGATCAAACACTCTATACTAAATGTATCCCCAGTCTATTGATTCAAAACCTTGTCGGCCCACGTTGGCAACACAAACGACGCCTCGTGGATTCTGGCATTGTAGTACTTTAAGTTTTCGCCAACGTACGACTCCAGCCACGGCTGGCGC
Organism: Debaryomycetaceae sp. yHKB357; assembly: GCA_030580355.1. Taxonomy (NCBI): domain Eukaryota; kingdom Fungi; phylum Ascomycota; class Pichiomycetes; order Serinales; family Debaryomycetaceae; species Debaryomycetaceae sp. yHKB357. The sequence goes on along the minus strand of JAKTSS010000005.1, from coordinate 75,814 downwards.
AACGGCTTGGTCACGTCGGCCTGCGCGTTCTTGGAGCACACCATGAATCCAATTGACCCGCTCGGGTACGTCGGGATCATGGTGTACGCATACTCGGCCACCGGGAAGATGGTCTTGCAGTCGGCCTTCAACTTTGAGATGATGGGCATGTGCAAGTACATGTTCTCGGCCTGCGTGGTGATCACACCGTCAGCGGTCAAGGCGTCGTGGAGCAACTGGAAGTAGGGCTTCTGGAAGAGCAGCTCGGCGGGCCCCTCCGGGTCCGACGAGTCCGTGACAATGACGTCAAACTGGTTCTTGTACTCTGCCAAGAACTTGAAGCCGTCTCCAATGTGGATCTTGACGCGCGGGTCCTCGTACAGTTTGGCCATGTCGGGCAAGTACTGCTTGGACACCTTGATGACGGTCTCGTCAATGTCGCAGAGCCATGCCTCCTCGATCGAGTCGTGCTTCAAGATTTCGCGGAGCACGCCGCCGTCCCCGCCGCCAATGACAAGGGCCTTGCGCGGACTCGGGTGCGAGTTCATCGCCAAGTGGGTGATCATCTCCTGGTACGCGAACTCGTCGCGCTCCGTGACCTGGATGCAGTTGTCCAACACCAAGACGTTGCCATAGTTTGTGGACTTGAACACGAGCACGTCCTGGTATTTCGACTGTTCCACGTGCAAAACCTTTTCCACCTGCAACGACATGGCCTGGCCGGGCCACATGGTCTTGGACACCTCGGCAAACCAGCCGTCCTTGATTGAGGGATGAGTCAATTCGCCCAGCATCTTGATCTTGGTGAAGCGGGATGAGCCGATGCTGTGAAAATATTTTCCAGCCTGCATCCCCCAACTGATTAAGTAAGGAGGGTGGGTCACAATGTGATAAATCATCTATAATCTTTGCAGCATCTAAACATCAGTCTATACAGAGTAGAAAACAGGCACATGGGTGAATAACAGGTCAAGGTGCACTGCAATAAAAAAATACCGATCAAAACACCAAGTAGAGCATGCACACCACGCCGGGACCCGCAATGAGCCCGAACCAGCACAAGGCGTTGTTCAAGATCTTGCGGCCCCGCATGAACCTGGTGCGGCTTAGTGCGACCAACGGTAGCTGGGACATTTGCAACACTAGCAAGTAGCCACGCACCTTCCCGTAGAGAACGTACATGACGACTTCGTGCACGATGCTCGAGATCACAAAGGTGACCAAGGAGGCCGACATCTTGTCGAGCTCGCACGCGCTGATGGACGAATGGTAGACGTGGCGCAAGAGAAACTTGTGCACGGGCACGTTCCAGATCCGGCTGAACTCGAGCCAGTCGGTGCACGCCCACCACGGCCCGTAGAACTCGCGGTCCGCGTACCGGCTGAGCTCTGCGATGGCGTTGAGAATGGCGTCCCAGATAACAAAGAACGTAAAGAGGTACTCCATCATGAACGGCGGGATGATGTCGAGCAACACAAACACGAACGGCAAGAAGCGATCGCGCAAGGGCAACTTGCGGAGCTCGAGACACTCAAGGACTAGCGGGTATATCCAGCGGTCGGCCACCAAGATCATGAGAAACATGATCCCGAAAATGCCGAGCACTTTTAGTAGGACATAGTTCCAGCGTATGCCTTTAGTGCGGGGGAACGCCAAGGTGTATACCACGGTGGGAAACATGCTGTACTCAAAGTAGTTGTGCCACGTAATGTTCTGCGGGAACGCGACGACTGATTCGGTGCCCGCACCTTCTACAGCCGTGACGGTTGCCTGGTGCTCCAATTCAAACTCGCAAAAGCGGATATGGTCCTTGAGCATACGCACCACTTTTTCGCGTTCATGCGGCGTGGGAACGGTAGCGTCGCTGCTGCTCTCAATCTTGGCAAGGTACGACACGCTGAATTCGTATTCGTAAAAGAGGTTCCACAAGTAGCCATTGTACATGGCGTACAGATGCATCTTCATTACGAGGACCAAGCTGTGGAGCACCAAGAAAACGCGAGCGATCCAGGGGAAAGCCATCCACGAGCCTGAAGCGAACACGAGCCAGAACACAAAGAACGCGGGTGTGTAGAGCGATTGCAACCCGTACCCCGTATAACTCCAGGAAAAGTAGCCCCTTCTAATGGCTGCCTGGATGAAAAAAGCCACGTAGATGGAAAGGTACATGGCCAAGTCGGTGAGCGCTACCCATACAATGTCGGTGAGCAAGATGCGCACCACTGGCCAGTCGAGAATGGAGGTTTTCGAGTCCATGGCAAAGTGCCGGGCAATGCTGCGCAACATGGTGAAGCTGGTGCCGAGCCAGAACAAGACATACACGCCGAAGGCATCGCTTTTCAAGAATTGCGGCAGGTCAAAGATGGTGGTGGCGACGCCGTACTGCGCCGAGCCGAAGCGAGAGCGGAAGGGCCCGAGATCAGTATTCTTTTGGACGCGGAAACGGCGCTTGCGACCTACATGGGCCAAAAAGTGAGACACGCGGTCGCTATTGAGGAGAGAGTCCTGATTGAAGGAGGACTTGTGAGAGCATGCGACGCGGTCTGAGGAAGCACTGGACAGCGAGGAGGCGCGGTTGTGCGGAGAGGGACGCAAGCGGGATTTCACGGTGTCATCAGGGAGCAGCGTGGTGCGAGCGGAGGGGGCGGGATACTCGTTATCGATGTCTAGGACCTTGTGCTGATCCAACCTGGAGGCGATATCCGAGAGCATATGCAGATCCGAGGGGTCCATTGTGGGAGAATGCGCTGTTTAAAAGAATGAGAGACAGGGCCAAGACCTGTCAAGGGATGAGATGCGAGGGGCCAAGACCTGCCGAGGGATGAGATGCCGGACTGAGGCGGAGAAGGGCGGCTTGACGGATAGCGGGGCGGGCGTCTCCCCACCAGGATGTGTTGCAGCGGCTCGCTGTGCACGTGCCGGTGACCCGTTGAGGACCTTCGAAATAGAAGTCTAGAAGGGGCAATGTACAGGAACAGGCACAGGGGTGACAGACAGCGTGGGGGATTTGTCAGCCGAGGCAGAAGAAGGGCGGTGAGGGCTTACTCATACTGAGGCAGAGGTGTGTAACTGAGACGGTGTGGTGGTAACGTCTTGGCAGGGGAGACCACATTCTATGTTCACTTTCATTTTACGCAGCCAAGACCTACTTATATACACATTTCCAGGGGCGGCGCATGCGGTGGTCACGTAATCCCGGATGGACTTCCGACGCGGCGTTTCCTGGTTACCGTATCTCCATCAAAGCTATGGCAACAGTATCGCTCAAGCACTGCTCGCAGACTTATTTTCCAGGTGTAGTCCTACTGTCAGCGTTATATTCAGCAGTAGCCATGCTTTAGGATGTTACGGTAACATCACAGCCTTCATCTATCACGCCTTCATCTGTAATAGCCTTCATCTGTCACAGCCTTCATCTGTCACAACCGTCACTTCCTTTTCGTGATGTTTCCCACTTGAGAGATACCACTGCTTCATCTGTCACAGCCTTCATCTGTCACGCCTTCATCTGTCACGCCTTCATCTGTCACGCCTTCATCTGTCACGCCTTCATCTGTCACGCCTTCATCTGTCACAGCCTTCATCTGTCACGCCTTCATCTATCACGCTTTCACTTATCACAGCCTTCACTTATCACAGCCTTCACTTATCACAGCTTTCACTTCCTCTTCGTAATGTTCCCCACTTGAGAGATACCACTGCTTCATCGTCACAGCCCTCCGGTGCTAGAACCTACTTGTAAATTCTTTCGAATGGCCTGGTATCGTTGAAACAAGACTTCCACACCGTCTTGATCGCTTCTTGTGCCGCTTCCCGATTCGGACAGTGTGGGTTGGCCTCGACCGATATCAACGCGCGCCGCTGCACGCACTCCTGGAACTTGCCGCCAAAGTTGGCGAGCCCCGTCCGCCGTATCTCGTTCATGATGCGACACTCTCCACTGAGCATGCTGGCGCGTATTTCCGTGCAGGCGTGGTGCCGCAAGTTTGTCAAGTCCACCTTGAATTTCATGTGATCGTACGCGTGCACGAGCTCATGCACCAAGATATCCTCCAACTGCCACTTTCGCTGTATCCAGTTGGCACAGAGGAGTATCCCGTGCTCCGGACTGAAGCCGCCCCCCTTGACGTCATCGCAGATGCCGCACTGGATATTGTCCGGCGAGAGCGGGGACGTGCCATTGCCACTCAACTTTGCAATGTGGTCCATCATGAAGCGCACCGAGGGAGAGTACTGTAGCATCCAGTCGCGGTGCGACACGCACTCGTCGCACTTGGCAGGAAGGTTCCGATGCAAGTAGTCGTGCTCGTACTGACGCAAAGCCTTGTCGTCCATCCCGAGGCCGGTACGGTACAGGAGCGAGCGCCGCCACCATTCGAAGCCTGTGAGAGACTCCTGGGACAGCGTCGTCAATGGCGCGGACTCTGGTTCTGGATCGGGCATGCGTTAAAAAAATACAAGAATTAACACCGGTCGGTAGTCAGTGGTTGTCAAGCTGTTTATCAGGTTTATTAGGTGATACGAAGCAGGTTTCGTGGTATTGATTGTCGTAGAGTAATATATCAGTATCCCTCAAGCGTACAATGTCAGTAAACGGGTGATGAAGGAGCCTCTGGGACCAGTAGATTTAGCTTTTTTTTCGACACCATTAGTGCTTCTCACTCTTAATACGCGTTCAATGGCACCAAACATTTGGGTGGCAGCGGCAGATGGCCAGCAAAAAGCAGTGGAAGCATACATCGACTCTGGGCTGTTCGGTCCCAACTCAAAGGACCCGAACGGATACACCCCGATGCACGCCGCGGCATCATACGGCCATCGCGAGCTCTTGCAGCTCCTAGTCACGCGCGGCGGCAACATAAATATCCAGGACGCAGAGGGCGATACCCCGTTGCATCATGTCGAAGATGTGGAGACGGCGCACTTCCTTGTCGAGACGCTAAAGGCCGATACTACGATCACAAACAACGATGGATTGAATGCCGAAAATTACATTGACCAAGAGGCAGATTTCCCCGAGGTGGCCGCATACTTGAGGAACAAGAGCGGAACAAGCACAGACACCCACGGGATCGACGATAGCAGTATACGGTACACGATGGAAACCGAGCCTGACGCGTTGCTGCCACAAGAACAAGAACAGCGGCGGAAACAGATCGAGGCCATTCTCCAGAGCAATGACCCCGACGCCGGGCTTCGCGAATTGGTCACACAGGCAGTTCACGAGGGCATGAACAGCTACGCCAACCGCGATGGGGCCGTTCAAGAACCCGCGGCCAAGCGCCAGCGCTGATCACGTGTACGGTTATGCCCAAAATTTTTAAAGCCCGACTAGTCGAATTTCATGGCCGGATACACTCTATAGACAATAATGCTTCGCTCGCTAGCATTGTTGGCTGTGCCTGTTGCCGCCGCAGCGGAGGCAGCCACATCAGCAGAGACAGCCGCATCAGCAGCAGCCAACGTGTATGTATAGCTAGATAAGACACTCCCCACCAGCACTAACAATCCTCAGAGCTAAAGCGTATTCTCAGTACACGGTCGATGAATTGAGAGCAATGTCGCTTCTCGACCGCGTCTTGCTCAACGACTGGAGAATCGAAATGTTCTCCTTGGGATTCACTCTCGTGTTTGTGCTCTTGTACAAGTGGGGCGACTTGTACAACACGAAACTCGCATCCTCCTTTCTAAACGGCTTGTCTCCCGTCATGCAAAAGAACTTTTTCCAGTACGGCGTGTCCCCCACGGAATTGTACAAAAAAGACCTGTCCGAGTCCTTTGCCTCGTACCTGTCTGGCAGACAGAACATCGAGAGGGTCAACATCAGAGTGCTGCTCAAACCTCGTCACAATCTCTTTATGTGGATCCTCGAGACTCTCTTGTCCTTCTTTTCCAAGATGGTCGAGAAGCCCTGCGATAGAGCGGAGATATTCATCTATCCGAGCGTGGTATACGACAATTTCATCGCAGCCATCGTCAACAAGGAAGGCATGAATGACGCGAGACAAGATAACTACTACCTTTCCTTGACCAAGACGAGTGACTCGGCGAACTTGCCTAATGCCTTTGTGTACATGAGTGAGGCGAGCGAGTTTTACGAAAAGGTATTTGACGGTGACTTGTTGCTGAAATTGGACGCGTCGGTGCTAAAGTACGTGGCAATCACTGACCAGCCGATCGAGCGGGCAGAAGAGATTTCCCAGTTGGAGCCGCGCCGCCGCATTATCGTCCTGCTCAACATTACCAACGACAAGCAGAAATTGAGTCAATTGGGAGAATTCATGGACTCGTTGTTTGACGTGATTGATGCGTTGGCCGCGAAAAAGATCGCTTTCCGCCCTGAACTGTTGCGTAAAGTGTTGAAAACGCGCGAAGGCGAAGTCGCAAAACTCCAAAAGGTGATTGACGATGCCAGAAAGGAGGAATTGGCGCAGGAGCGGGCAAAGCAGAAGAAGGGCGGGAAAAAGCGCTCGGAGTTGTCCGATGCGGAGCAGGCCAAGCTCGAAAAGAAGGCGCTAGAGAAGAAGCAGCGCAAGCAAATGAAGAAGCTGCGGGTGAAGATGTAATGTTTTGGGTGTGGATAATTTGGAGAATGGCGCCAGGTGTGAAGACGTAGAAGTGCTGGGTATAGATAAGAAAGGCGCCAGAGATGGAGATGTAGAAGTGTTGGAACACAACTCAAGAAAGGCGCTAGAGAAGCTGCGGGTGAAGATGTAAGGCGCCGGATATAGACAACACGCTCGAGAAGAAGCTGCGTAATCATGGGAAGAAGCTGCGTAATCATGGGAAGAAGCTGCGGGTGTAGATGTAAAGTGTTGGGTATAGCTAGCTCGCTTGAGAAGAAACTGCGTGATAATATGAAGCAGCGGGTGAAGATGTAAGGCGCCGGATATAGACAACATGCTCGAGAAGAAGCTGCGTAATCATAGAAGAAGGCGAGGAAGATGTACAGTGTAGAAAGATAACTTGATAAAAGCGCTTGAAAAGCTGCGGGCGAAGATGTTGAGTGTTGGGTATGGATAACTTGAAGAAAGTCACCAGACAAGAGACAGCGCAAGCAGATGAGGAAGCTGCGGGCGAAGATATGGTGTTATGTATCGATAACTCGCTCGAGAAGAAACAGGTAATAATGAGAAGAAGCTGCGGGTAGAGATGCAGTGTTGTGTAGATGAAGAAAGTCTGTAGATCCTTGACACATGCAACATGTGAAGGGTTCCTAGGCCTCACACCTTACCCGTCAATCTCAATGCATTGCCCTGCGGCGTATGAAACACCAGGACGATCCCGGCACCGAGAGCGTCCGCAAGCACCCATACGAAATCGTAGCCGTAGAATGGTTTGTGGAAACTCTTACACTTACTCTGACCGTCCCATTTCGACGCGAGCACGCTTTGAAGGCATTCATGGAACGGATTCCTCGTCAACTGGGCCACGAGCCATGCTCGGGCAGCGTTGACGAGGCGCAAGTAGCTTCCGCATCCAGGGTACGCGATACTGTACTGATGAGACTCGATTTCGTTGAGGTGGTTCGAGGATAGGGTGATTAGGCCGCAGCTGACCAAGTGTCCAATCTCCTGACGCGACAAGGTCCCCTCGGAGTCGAGGTAGAGGGCACGCGGATGTGCCGAGACGAACTGGCGAAACTTGAGGAGCGATTCGCTCTGCCCTGTGGCCGACGGGGGGTCGCCAGTCTGCGGTGCTGCCTTGCCAATTTGCTCGTCAATGACGTCGAGGTACCGGCTGTGGCGACACAACACCTCGACCAGCTCCGAGCCGTAGGTCACTCGTGCTCTCTGGAATGCATTGAGCGAACGCAGGATCACTGGAGAAGCGTTCGCAATCACAAAGCGGCGCACTTTTCCTGTTTCGACGCACCGCTCAATCTCGCGATCTACAAAGGTAGGGCCCTGTTCCAGGTAGATTGCGTAAAGTTGCGTAGCCGAGACGAGAGAAGCGGGGAACTGGTGGGCACGGAAACGAACTATATCGGCCTTAGCCCGCATCCCCAAGCCGGAGAGCAGAAACAATAGGTCTGTCATGGAGGTGCGATTCTTGACGTCAGCAGTGTGATGCTGGGAATGGAGCGTACACAGTTCTGACCAGCGGTTAGCGATTATACAGTCGATAGTGCTGCAAAGGTCAGTTTGCATGCACTGATGGTATGCGAGCCGCACCTTATCGTCTCCTAGCGATTCGAGACGAGTGGTGGCGGCGGTAGTCACCGGTTTGGCCTTTTGCGGGCTTGTGCGGGGGAAAAGGGGCACGATCCCCTGCAGAAGGCGTTTCACCGGGCTCTTGGACGCGCGCTTGGACGGCTTCATCTCGGCCAGCTCATGCGACTACTCTACATGTAAACGTTGCTATGCTTGTTTGCTTTTTTTGCTTAAAAAATCATGTGCCATGCCTCTTGTCAAGACCTAGTCCAGCACCACGAGTGTTTTGCGACACTTTTCATTGCCTCGCGGCAGGGATATCTCCATGTAATACGTTCCGGGAGAGTCGATCTGAATAGGCGCTGAATTGGTGGCGAGAGTGGTGATGTGGACCAGATCTACTGCGAGGCCGCTGGTCTTGTAGACCAATTGGCTGAGAAACGACTCTGTGACGGGCGTTCCCGCGTCTGCGAGGGAAACCGCTATTGTTTTCGGTATGCCTTCTACCAAATCGCTAATGTGAAACGTGGCTTCACCTGGGGTTGTATCGATGCTGATATCGGACTCAAAGTCGGGGTCAATGGGTTCGCGACGCTTCGACGTGCGGCGCGACGGTATGGATGCGAGCATATCCGCCAATTCACCCACTTGCATCGTCTGAGCGGGTGGTGTCACCAGAGTATCTTCAGGCTCCTCCACTACTACTGTCGTTTTCTTCTTCTTTTCAGGCGGAGGAGCGACGCTCTCCACCACGGGAATAGGAGGCTCCGTGCCCTTGGGGATGTATGCGGCTCTGTTGTGGACATGGAGGAAGTTACGCATGTATCCCGGTTTGACCATGAGCAATTCGCCCCTGACGCCGACGCTGGGGATGGTCCGTAGTAGCTGGATGGGTATTTTATCGGTCGGCCTACGGCGAGTCTTTTTGGAGGCTGCGCGAACAGCTAAGCGGAACACATTCCCGGTAGAACCACATGCGGGTCTTAGCATCGGGGACTGTCTTACAGTGTAGGCGTTGGAGTTTTGATCTGCCTATTGGCCGCGAAAAATTTACCTGCACACTGTGGACCTCATCGCTACCGCTACCGCGTCTTTACCGACTGTACCCACTGCTGCTCATGGAAGTAGCCGCTGGACAGTGTGACGTGTGCGATGTAGAGGCAGCAAGGTATACGTGTCCCGCGTGCGCTGTTCGCACGTGCAGTGTAGCCTGCGTGCGCCGCCACAAGCTGCAGACCAAGTGCTGCGGGCTCGTGGACGCATCGCAGTTTGTGCCTCGCTCAGACCTCGGGTCCGACCCTACCCATCTACACCGCGACTACAATTTCCTATCGCAGCTCGACCGCAAAGTCCACTTGGGCATCGACGATGTGCACGAGAATGCCCGCAAAGTGTTCAAGCGCAGTATGCGTCCGCGCGACCGGCCCCCCGCGAAACGGTTCCACCCCGCCGAGGAGCAGAAGATGCCGTCTATAGACCGCGGGGCGCGGGTCGCAGCGGTGTTTGGCACCGATCCCAACACGCTGGTCCGCGGCCAGAACACCCTCGTGGTGCATCTTCCGGCAGGAATGCAGCGAGCCATGCTGAACAAGTCCGGGTTCGATAAGAAAACCAAGGTGTATGCATGGACGGTGGAGTGGATTCTGATTGACGAACACGGGAAGCAGTCGGATCGGTATGTTTCGACGCGGGTTCCTGAGCTTTCACCGCTAGAGGCCATTGTGCCGCCGGTGATCTTGGGAGAACGGTCTTCTTCAGAGCTTTTTTTCTACTTGCAAAATGTGCTAAAGCGCGTCCCCGAGGGTCCGTGCCTCATACCATTGCCGGGCGAACCCCCCCTATCACGTGCTGTAGGGAATATGATTGTGCTAGAGTACCCCACCATATTTGTGTCGCACGTGGCTCAGGGTGGGGATAGGGTCACAGACCCACTGGACGCGTACACGGTGCCACTCGCCGAACAAGTGAAGGCCTCGGCCGAATCGAGTCTGGACGCTGGCTCCTCAGACCCTGAGAGTGGCTCGGATTCCGATCTGGACTCGTCGCTGGACGCCCCAGAGGAGTCATCGTCCAGGAAGATAGTGGTGGCGGGACTAGATGCCGAGGCTCCGTGCTCCGTCCCCTTGGCCCCTCCACCCCCACTGCCACCGCGTAAACAGTGAGCTCTTTATAGTAGTTATGTGCAGTAGCATCAGTTTATAAATTTCTGGAATTTGCCCTGCTGCAAAACAGTAGGCATCACTTCTTCTTCTTCTTCTACACTCAATCACTCTGTTCTATTGACACTGCTGATCCTCCCATGACACTGGTATTCCATCGGCTCAAGGATACAGACCGCAATGTGAACGCGACCCTCTACTTTGGCAACGTCGATCCTCGCGCCCTGGACATCCTCATGTACGAATTGTTCGTCCAGTTTGCTCCCGTCAGAAACATCCACATGCCCAAGGACCGCATTCTCAAGTCGCACCAGGGCTTTGGCTTTGTCGAGTTCACCTCCGTCGCCGACGCCGACTATACCCTTCTGGTGCTCGCCGGAATCTCTCTCCACGGCAAGACCTTGAAGTTGAAGAAGAACGACCTGCACAGGCCGGCTCCCTCGACGGGATTGCTCGCAGACGTCCCATCAAGCGCGTTCACGCTCTTGCACCCAAACTACGTCGACGTGGGGGCGCGCTTATTCGTGTCCAACCTCTCGCCGCTAGTTGACGAACAGTTTTTGCGCGATACGTTTTCACGGTTCGGCACCTTGATTATGGCCCCCGTCATTGTGCGCGACTCTGCCACGGGCGAGTCGAAAGGACACGCGATCCTTGTTTTCGACGATTTCGCCTCGTCCGATAAGGTCATTGACAGTTTGAACGGCAGCACCTTGATGAACCAACGCGTTTCCATCGAGTACGCCTACAAGAATACCGCAAACCCATCCCATACAAAGCTGCGTGCTCGTCACGGCGACGTTATCGAGCGTCGCTTGGCCGAAAGCGCCAAAAAGAACAAGGTCAATGTCGTGAAGCGCGCTCCAAGGCCGAAAAAAGCGGCGAAAAAGTGAGGATTCAAGCACATTGCGTTGGTGAGCGCCGTTGGTATAGTCCGCTTGTTTTGATTGCGTCTAGAAGATGGTTCGCTGATGGAGACAGTACAACCTGCACTATCTACCACCCTTACCCTCTGTGATTATATTTATCTCGTGCATTGACCGATGCGACCCCACAGTCTTGCAGCATGGGAGAAACCTTTGACATCGGCCTCTAGAGAATATCAAAAATACTGGAATGCGGACTCTTGGCTACGCATTGATCTGGGTCATCTTGAACAGATAATAAAAATTAGCCAGATTACATTGATCGACGATGGTGTGTGAAGAGGATATGCCCAACGCTATCAATCTTTGTTTCTCGAGAATGTATGAATGCTATTGACCGAGGCTAATCGCCGCAAATGTCCGCTAAAGCAGTTGTGACTCGACATTTCAGATCCTGTCGGCGTCATGTGTGAAAGTTGTCGTATGATGTGTCGAGGCCTGGAATACTCGATTACACGCATCCTACCGGCTAGCGCTATTTGATCATCGACATGGCACGAGAAGTTAAAATGGGTGAAGACTAGACGTGTATTTTGAAAGATCTGTCCGTTTCTATGCACTTTTGCAAGGCCCACCTGCCTTTGTCACCGGGCGTTTCAAAGCCACACGCCATAAATCTCACCATACATAGTCTTGATGAAAGGTGTATCGACATTGTCTGGCACACATGTATACTCATTCACATCATGCCACGTACCGTCCGCACATCAGGTGATATACTCTTCATACATCATGATATAAACTTGCAAAACACCACGATATAAACCTCCCACACATCATGCGACGTATACGCTTTTCCTCTTACATAGAACGTCGAACAAATAGACCATTGCGGTAACCACTAGAACACACTATGACACATTTCGAGAGCCAGTTCCACTACCTGGAACACTCATCTGCATCGCATGTGCCTTTGCATTCGACACTCTTTGAGCATTTCATGTTGAGGTAGTCGCTGAACGCGCACACACTGTTGATGCATGTGTTGGCCCGTATTTTGTGGACGTATCCGCCGTTACCGCAGTAGCGCCATGTGGTGACCGTAACGTACCATATCATGCACTTGGCCTCCGTCTCATTTAAAATGCAATCTTCAGCCTTACGGGCAAATCCGTCGACGGTGTATTGGTCTCCCGTAGCGCAGCCAGAGAGTCGAAGCGCCACGAAAGGTGTCACCTGTTTGATCGTGACAAAGCTGTTGAAAATGATTTTATGTATGCCCTCACACTGCCTGCAACCGTTTCTGGCTGTCGCGCTGCCGGCGAAGAGAGAAAACAAGAGAAAGGCGGCTTTGACGATTGCAATCATATTGAGGAGACTGCTCGCCATGTGACTTGCCGCTGACATTGACAGGTATTTATACCATGTCGTGAGCGAGCCTTGTTATTGTTCGGTTATTGTCCTGCAAATGTTCAGTCCGCAAACAATAGTATTTTCACACCGTTGGTGTTAACGCGACGCAACTCCTCCTCTAGAATAACCTGGAAACCGGTATCCGTGGGGCTTGAATGCTTGATCGGTCAAGTAAACCGTTTACCAACGGTAATAACTTGCTGAGGCAGCCACACCTGCATATTTTATTAGTTTGAAAAGGTAGTCCCTGGGCGCCATACCCAGTTGTGGTTGTAAGATCATCCTCGTGGATCACGTGTGGCTCTAGAATAGGCTTTAGGCTTACCCTGGTGGTCAAGGCCCTCACAAATCGCCTGATATGATTAGTATTGAAGCTAATTCTACGATTAGATGCCGAGCAATCAGGCCGAATCAACTCGCATGTAGCTTCTTTACTGGGCCCTTTGTTTGAGCATCTCACTACGCAAGACCCCTAAATAATTAGCCATCAAGGGTGCTGTCTCAAAGATTGTAAGATGAAAGTCGTGACTGGATCATATTTTTTTGATGGCCACAGTTTAGTTGTTGAAATGCAGGGGTAACACGGTTGAAAAGTCTAACGGTCAACGACTATGCAGGAAACCGTCCTGTTCTTGAGGCGCAGCCAAGGCAAAATCCGTAACTCGGAAGAGTCTCGTCAGTCATCAGCCTTGGTGTCGGGCGGATCACTTGAGAAGAATCGGGAAGCAAAGCCACGTACTGACTAGAAATGCGATCTACAAAAATTCCACCTCTGCCACGTGTAGTTGGCGCTCACAAAACTGGCAATAATCAAGATGGAAAACAAAAGTAGATCGATGGGAACATTTTGTGAGAAACGTTCACAAACTTTGACCTGACGAATCGAGAATTTTCTCCCGCAGATCAAGCCGCTTTGCTACAAAACACAAAGCTTGCGGGAATAAGAAACTTATCAGGGACCCTGCGGAGTTAAGGGTGTTAATAGAAGTGAATTCAGTGCCGCAATTCAGTCCAACACAAAAAGACAATAAACCGTGTTGAAAATCAACGCCACAGTCTCAACGATTCATCAAAGTCGCTAGCTCAACATCTCAAAGCTGTCAATTATCCTATCTAATATACGCTCTCGCAATATGTTATTGCAGCGCTAATGCAACTGGTGGACCTGTCCCGGCCACTCCTTTCGCCGTTCCCGCAGTAACACCTACATCCCTACTTTTCCATGCTTGTCGATAATTTGATCTCCTTCAAAGATAATCATACCAAGAAATTGGCTCGCGAATACTTATTATTGCAAGGCATGGTCACGAAATCTCGTGTACTTGCTGCCCTCTTGCAGACGAGGAATTCGATGGCCGACTGGTGGAGGGCACAGTTGGGATTGGGTGACGACAGTCGTACGTAGCCGGTTACCGACATGATGGAGTGACACGGTGCAGGACCGAGAACTTCGGGTCTACTGTAGAGCCAAACCTTTCTCTTGGAACTCAGTGATGCGAACAATCGAGAATTTATCTGTCTTCCTTACTCATGTTTTTGCCGCGGCTTTCCTCGAAACTACTCAAAACAAGACGTTAGGTACACCCAAGTGACCATTGATGTGGATGGAGAGCATTAGTGTACGGGTGCAGTATGTGTCAATGGGCCCACAGTATGATCCTGGTTTGTCAGAATATCAGCACCTCCTTATACTCTACTGATACTCCATCTCAATCCGTGGTCGTGGTGGTTTGATAACTTTTGGGGCTCCACTGCATAATAGCGTATCGAGCGGTTTCACTACCAATGAAGACGCGCTGATTCTAGTTCGCAAGTGATCGCGCATTGTTCGTCTCGCAAGGAAAAGTAAGGAGCTTGTGTGCGGCCAATGATTGGAAGTCTTTGCAATTAAGTTAACCAGAACCCTCGTGAACGACTTGTTATGTGCTTTCAGGATCCACGATCTTATATATAGAGAGTGGATTCCTCAAGGTTTTGCGTTACTATTGTTAGCACTTGTCACTCCTGTCAAAACTAACAACGTAAACAAACCATTCGGGCAAAACCATCCACTCTATGCACTGTACAGAAGAATGCGCTCAGGTTCTCGGGGGCCTCAGATATGTGGCTTGATCAAATTTGGTCAAGTGTGACCAAACAACAAAGAATTCAAAGAATCGGTGCTTTGCACATCAGGGGGAATCAAGTGCGAGCAAAATCAGAGGAACATTCGCAACGCGGAAGAGGCGCCCTTTGTGCATCGGTCACATCATAAAGACAATACTGATCAAGATTACCAAAATATGGTACGTGTAAGAGAGCCACAACCAGAAGAATTGACTCGAACAATTCCTAGTCACGCTATAAAGATACAAACTGTGAATCCCAAAAGAACGCCACTAGATTATAAAAGCAATTACAGGCAATCTTCCGCGTCGCATCTCCCAATACACTCCACGCAGTGTTCACATTCTAAACTGGCGGTGTTGATGACGAGGCAGATATAATTGATACAAGTAGGGCCCAAGCTGCGGGATGCCGACGGGCCGTTATCGCAATAACGCCAAATTCAAAGATTAATGAGCCACACCCTGCAGTGGTATTTGGCAGTGTTGGGGTCGCAGTTCAGGACTGCGGTAATATTCCATCAATTTCATATTGGTTTCCCGTGGCGTAATCAAAGAGGGCCCGTTCGACAAAAGGTTTAGGGCCTCAAAAATACCCGGTCCTTGAAGGTAAGGGTGTGGATGCTTTGGTTCAGTTAGCATCCGTTTCTAGCTGCCGCGCTGCCTGCGAAGATAACACAAAGGACGAAGATGGCTTAGACGAAGGCGAACATTTCTCGTCGCGCACGGCTACCCCTCAAACGGCGTTATAGTCCTACTTTTTGGCGGAAGGAAATTGTTCCGCATTCTGCTGAATCCGGTGACGCAAAAATAAATGCGCACCTCCCGAAAACGAATCAAAAGCCTGGGCATGAACCTAGAAAATATCTCAAAACTGCCGCTATATTTTATAGTATTTTCTGGATATTTTTTATTCTGAGATATGCGGAAAGACCGTTAAGGGGCGGAGGTCTTCAATATGCGGGGCCATCGTTGAGGGATGGCTTTCTCCGAACCCTATTGGAAGTTTGCCCTCTTGGCGGCCACACAGCAATCACGCCACGCCGAACCTGTCCTTGGAAAAGCTACGTTGCTTTGTGTGATCACCAGTAGGGAACACCGTTCAGAACCCTGACGAGTGGCACAATCTTTCTACTTCAGTAGAACTTGTCTACCTCATTTCAAACTCAAAAACTGACCCCCGCCTGGGAACGATTCGGCTAGTCTTCACCTTGTCTACCCGATATTTACATACGTTGAACCGGTAGTTGAGTCGGTTCAGGCACCCAATATCAAGTCTGTCACATTCAAATTCTGTACATATCGATACACTATCACGTTATCCGGTTAGGCACTAGGTAAAAGACTTGGAAGATAAAGCAAGCTACTCGCAATCTTCAGCATTGCATGTTCCTATGCAATATACGCTCGGATCACAAGCCAAACTGAGGGAGTTCGTGACGGAGCAGGCGCCATTGATGCAAGTGGGACCGTTGTTGCGATTAGCCAGCGCACCATTGCCGCAGTAACGCCACACCATAACGTTAAGGTGCCAAACTTTGCAATGGTATTTAGTAGTGTTAGGGTCACAGTCCAGAGTCGCAGTGACTCCATCGATCTGGTACTGGTTCCCGGTAGCACACCCTTTGAGCGAGAGGTCTACAAACGGTTTGAGGTCCTCAAAGTACACCCGGTTCTGGAAGGAGAGAGTGTGCGCACCAACACACTGTCTGCATCCTTTCCGAGCAATCCCGGTGCCGGCGAAGACGGTGACAAGGAGGAAAATGGTTCTGAGAATTTCGAGCATTGTGTTCTGATGATTGGTTTCATAAGAGCAGGATTGGGGTTTAAGTAGAGTTTTGACATTACGGCAAGTCTATTGTCTCGTATTCGTTAACTTGCCAAGAAATTGAAAAACAAAGCTTTTACAAAATCCCTGCAATTAAGCTTCTTCTCAGACAGAATTGCTTTTGCCTTAAATTATTTTCTCCGCGCCAAGCAGAGTAGCAGATCGGCCTAGTTTGCGGTATGCCGAGCACAGCCCAGATTTGGCAACCAGTAGCCAAGGCAACGCGTCGGACAGGACACTCAAGTGCGCATTCCTCCCTGCTGAAATCATATCACACGCACTCGATTTTCATTCACTTGATGCCAACTACAGTCACACTATTCAGGGACATGTGATTACTTGATTTATGTTGTTATGGAGACTGCAACACGTACCAAGTGGCGATATTGCCGGGGTTATTGGTACCCATGCGGTCTAGTGCCTAGTCTCACCAAAACTGCCTCTTTCCACAAGTCATCTCGCCAATGAGGCTTGATGGGCCCCTAATGGCCCATGTGAACCCTCAATTTCCTCGCTGGGTACGTTGGGCTCCTCCGCTCGTGTTTCGGACATCTCAACAGGTATCGAATAGCACAACCTAATACACAACCTAATACACAACCTAATACATTGAACCTTTCAAAATAGATTTCGGTGCCATATCATTCATCACAACCGACTCAATATCCCCTTGCGCCGGTGTGCGCGCTGAATCCGTTGTAAACTGATATTTGATCGGTATTTATCTTTTCACATGTACAGAATTGCGCACCGGTAGGGTACGCGATGGAGTATTTGTTTTATCGGATTCTGCAAGAAATACTGAAGAACAGTTCGACTCAAAAGCAAGAACCCGGTGCGGCTTGCCACAGAATATACATTTCGTGCGCCAGCATGAAGCCAAAATCTTCGGCCTCTGGTGTTTTGTCATGTAACAGATACTTTACTTGGTGCAAGGTGGGTAGCGCTTCGGAGAACGAATTCCTTGAGAGTACAGTGACGCCCCATTTTGGGCGATTCAACAATCCAGAAGCGACGCCATCCACACTTTGTCTAGAGAGTGAATAGCTGGCAATCTTCTGCATCACATTTACCAACACAGGTATCATCCAAACTTGAACCCCTCTAGATTTCAATAAGCCTCAGAGGACGGTTGCCAAAAAGCGTCTCCTGCGTACGCTACAAACACGTCAACGCTACCTGTGGAGTAGTCTGCTTGGTTCCCACTAAACCACATATAGGAATAAGAACGATTGGGGTATCTACCTACAGTCCTTCGGTTCGCATTTTCCAACACATTCGACGCTCCTGTAACAGCTCAACTGGGCGGTATTCTGGACCGAGCATACGTTATCGATACAGGTGGCAGGTTTGGAACGGGTAGCTTCCAGAGCATTTCCACAATAACGCCATACGTTGGTACTAACACGCCATACCTTGCAAAGCTTGCGTTCCAGCTTCGGGTCACATTCTTCGAGGCCATATATGCGGTCGAGATCCCACTGGTTACCAGTCGCACAATCTTTGAGGGCGAGATCAATAAAGGGTGTGACCTGGTCCAAACTCACCGGGGTCTTGAACGAAAGATCATGCTTTATGGCTGCAAATAAAACAGTTTCATCGCCGTGGGGTGTTATCCGTCTGCAAGACTGTGCGCATTGTACCCGTCGAACTACCGTCTTAATACAAGTTATCGATCAAACAAGTCGTGATATACACGACTGCTGCTCAAACATGTCGAAAAGTTCTTTCCGTCGACCGGGCACCGATCTTTTCGTGATCTCCTCTCACACATCATTGGGAATCTGGCTCTTGAGCGTCATAAGATCTCAGACCGTTTACCAGATCTAAGTTAAGTGGGTTTCGCACAATGATTTACAATACTTACTATTGTACTGCGTGAATACAAATTCGAATCACTACTGACCTAAAAATTCAAAGTAGTATACCCAGCGCATGGCGACTCTCCTCTCGCCCAACATAAGCGCATCGATATCATTTATCGAAAATTTCGAAAGAATTGCCCCAAATAATGTTTGGAAGAACCTCGAACGAGTCAATTACGTATTAGCAATTCTTGGGTTCGCAATTACCAGCACATGCAACGCTCGGGTAGCAGTCCAACCCAACGGTATTCTCGACCGAGCATACGTTATTAATGCAACTAGCAGGTTTAGAACGAAAAGCGTCCGGGCCGTTGCCACAGTAACGCCAAACGATTGTGCTGATATGCCACACCCGGCAAAGTTTGCGTTCCAGCCTAGGATCACAGTCCACGACTTTGAATATGGAGTCGAGTGCCCATTGGTTACCAGTTGCACAATCCTTAAGAACGAGGTCGATGAATGGGGTAACTTGATTCAAAGTCACCCGTGTCTTGAATGAGAGAAGGTGTATTCCTGTACACTGCCTGCAGCCGTCTCTGGCGACCGTGCGGCTCGCTATAATGGCAAATACTATGAACGTTACTTTGAAAATTGCAAGCATTCAGGGGTGGCGTCATGTGCGCATCGACGGAAGGTACACATGCTTTTATAATAAATTCCTCGAAGAAAGACAAACCACCTGAATTTTAAATCACCCTCAACTCTTGATCGAAACAATAAGATCAATCTATTCAAAATTCTGAGATATTTTTTGATGCGGCGATCGCGCTTGATGATTCAAGTAGCGTGGGTGAGTTTATCACGGGTAGCTAAGAGCGTTTAAAAATTCACGCCGCGTCCCAGAAAATTATCTTATCGCAGTAGAGTGTGGTCAATCTATGAGAGTGCCGTTAGTTGTGCCGCACTATTCAATTGTTAGCACCGCTAGTATAATGAATTTAGTTCTATTCATATCTGATGGGCCATTTCTCGTTCGGAAATTGATGATCAAGGTTGTAATCCACATGGAAGAGTTCTGGATGTGTTCTAATCTCCTATTCCACATTATTGGAAACCAAGTCATAACACTTGTAGAAAACCACATTTTGAGGATATGTCTATCTAAAAAGATGCTGAGTCTGAGTTAGAGGATAGCACGTCGCCCCTGCCACCAGATAAATCCGAAACCCATCATCTTGTTACATGCACACGGCTTTATACCATAATCTACTTGGACACAAAAATAGGTTGCCTGGCGTATGATAATGCTAGATGAAAGTTCACCCGATACGATTACATGAAGAATACCGATTTTTAATCTGACTTCATCACATCACATCGCATTAGTGGGAAATTCGACGTGTCAATCATCTACTTGCAATCCTTTGGTTCGCATTTAGCCGCACATTCAACGCTCTTGTAACATCCCAACTTGGCGGTATTCTGGACCGAGCATACATTGTTGATACATGTGGCGGGTTTTGAACGAAATGCGTCCTCTCCGTTGCCACAATAACGCCACACTGTAGTGCTAATACGCCACACCTTACAAAGCTTGCGTTCCAGCTTTGGGTCACATTGTTCGAGGCCAAATATTGAGTAAAGTTCCCATTGGTTACCAGTCGCACAGTCTTTAAGTGCGAGATCGATGAACGGTGTGACCTGATCTAAACTCGCCTGCGTGTTGAACGAAAGATTGTGCGTGCCTATGCACTGCCTGCAACCGTTTTTAGCAGTCGCGCCGCCGAGGTAAATGGCAAAACAGATGAAGGCTATTCTAAGGGATGCGAGCATTTCCGGAAGCTTGCAATCTACTGTGCTGGAAGACACACTGACTTTTATAGTGCGCCTCTAACAATCGCGTCTGGGATCATCACCCACAGGATGTTGTCGAACAATAGGACCACGTAAAACCTCGAGATATTTTACAAAGGAATAGCCGCATTGCGGGATCCGCTATCTATTGTAAAGTGAAGATTTTTCTTCAGCGTACAGCTTGAATAGGGAAAGGACTTTACCAGTTTCAAAAAAAAAAGACTGTATTGCATACACATGAGTATCGATATGGGGATTCAATTCTGGAATTGAGCCTATCCTACTCGGCTGTGTAACTTAAGGCGGTTATCGCTCTGCCAAATTCCAAAGTCAATCTAGTTGGAGCAGTCATTTGCGTAACATTTATTTGCACAGTTGACACTTTTGTCACAAGTCAAAACGAGAGAATTTTTGATGCAATAGGTGCCGTTGAAGGTTTCATTGGCCAAGTTTCGATTGACGGATCCGCCATTCCCGCAATAGCGCCAGACGGTGATATTCAATCGCCAAACCTTGCACATCAAACGGCCACCAGCGAGACCACAATTCAGCTCGTCGTTGGCGTACCCGTCAATATGATATTGATTACCAGTAGCGCAGTCATCAATGGTTTTTGCCAAAATGCCAACCGCGACGTCATAATTCACCTTGTCCTGGAAGACAATAGTTTGTACGCCCAGGCACTGTCTGCATCCGTTTCTGGCTAGCGTGCTGCCGGCACAGAACAAGAGAAGGAAATAAACGGCGTTGGGTAAGGTAAGCATATTGTTGCGCTACGTCCAAGTCAAGAGATGCTGTTACTATGTTTAAGTACTTTTACTATTGGATTGCTCCCCGATTTATACGAAATAAAACAGAAGTTTACTGTGCCAGTAAATCATAGAAATCGAAAAGCAACGCTGTGCATAATATTTTTCATGCAGGGAACACGTTGTGAATGTCGACCGGCGTTTGATATGCAGGAGACATTATTGTGTAACATTTAAAAGAAATTATCTAGATTCATCACACCTCCAACGGCGCGCCTAGCAATTGCGGAAATATTGGCTGCAATCATACTCGACGAAAACTTTGGGGTCCTGGTCCCTTAAAAGTCAGACGGCATTTTTATCTCGAGATAGTAGATGCTATTCGTCCCGAAGATCTAGTCATGTTTGGAAATCACTCTTTCAAAGCCTGGTGTTGGGTGCTGTGCTGGTCCTGTTTTGTTGAAGAACCCAGACGTCAAATATGTCTCGCAGTTCTTATGTGGCGTAGCTATCGTGGTATCCAAAACGCTCGTGGCATGGTTGGCAATGCCCCCTGCCGTGTTCCGCGATCACACTTGCGATGTCTTGGCGCTTGGATGTGAGACCAAAATCTCAAATCAAGAGACGAATACTGCGCCTCTGCAGGAAAATTCTCGATTCTACGCCCCATCTTGGGTCTTACAAATTCATCGGGTCTCTAAATTCATCAGTCCTTCGATTTTTCCAATGCGTGAGACCATAACTGCGAACCTAAGGTCAATCGGTGTACAAGAATCTTCCTTATGTATTCCAATGCAGAGGGCGTACAAAATGACAATCCAAATTCCTCATATGATTCGGTATCGGCATTTCGAGTTGTACGCAATCGTGTCCAAAGAGTGAAAAGTTCGATATAAATGTTTCAAAAAACCTAGGACTAGTCGGCTTTTCTTTATTTCCAACGTCTCCTGAGTCTCGAGGACTGCCCCAAAAAATCCCGTTCCCCTCGCGAGAACTCATTTTCAACAACAATCGATTCCGAATAAGACTAAAGAAGGCCAAATTTAGAGCAAAAAGTGAAGTCAGGTCTTTGTTATTATGCATCATGACAATTGGCAGATATTCCTGATAAGAAGAGCTTTAATGCCGGAATCGAGGGAGTCTTTCCGACCAACAGACCCTGGTAATATAGCAGACCTCTATTGTAAAGTGAAGATTCTTCTTCTTTAGCGTATAGCTTGTATAGGGAAAGGAATTTATCAGTTTAAAAAGAAACAGTCAAGTCCGCTATTGTTGGCTGCAAAATTAAGGGGCAAAAACTGCAAAGTGACGTGCCATATGCAGATTACCTTTTGTAAGAGCAGGGGATGCAAACCAACGGAGCCTCACCAGCTAGGAAATTATCCCCAGGACCGCTTCGATTTGCGACAAGTGGGGGATTGACGCCTATTATTGCACTGTATTAAGACTTGTCATATAAAAAGGCATGCCGCATCTTTGAAGAGAAGTAGCGACGGGAAAGAAATGCTTGGCGTTATCTCAATTTTATTGATCTTGAATCGTGTTTACAGTGTGATGGCTGTCAACGGATGCCGGAAATGCTATGGGTCATACGTGCTCTGGTTTGACGCAGCCGTCACCAAAACTCAAGCGACAGATTATCTCCATAGACAGCTCACTAGTTGTGCAACCGGAAACGAATACGTTGTTAACAACGTGCTTTCCAAAAATTGTGACGGATATAACTGCAGATACTGGAGTTTCAGTTTGGCTGTCTTTCGATACTGTGGCAATGGCAAAATTGTCAGGCGGAACAAGAACTTGATCTGCAACCAGGGTAAAAAGTGTTTCTGGGGTGACGCGTTGTATCTTCAATGTCTCCAGAGCGTTGATTGTGCCCAGCATTGTGACTGTGCTGTGTGTGGCTGTGGTAGTTAAGTTTGACATCACTGATAGACATTGTACCGAGGCGGGATTTTTGCGTGGTGTAAGAAGATATTCTGTGCCACATTACAGTTGCTTCAGGGGCCCAAATTTTCCATATATTTCTAAGTGAGTAACCATATGCGTTACATGTCTACGGGAATAACCTTAGGAATAGACAGTTTTTGTCAACTGCATGCTCTTGTTCCTGCTTTGTGAAGTATTTCCATTAGGGCATGGTCTAATCCTTTAGCTGTGAACAGGGGTCTATTAGCATAGTGAATAGGAACTGATTCCATGGCAATATGAATTAGATTACTAGAAACGGTAGTGTATAACTAAGGGATTACAGTGCTTAGCATCCGCACTCAGCACAGTTGCAGTTTCCATGGCAGACCACGCTCTTCCAGCAGTTCATTTTGAGATTGTCGGTTTGAGCGCAAATGCCACCGCTACAGTGCTGCTGCTTGTTCACGGTCACGGCTCCACCGTTACCACAGTAGCGCCACGCCTTGACCTTTACCACCCAGGTCTTGCAAATGACGGGTGCAGGCACAATACAGTGAGTGAGAGGACGAGTAGCCTCTGTCAAACAAGGGTATTCGCAATCACTTCCACCGACTTCCCCAACTTCCATCTCATTACCAGTAGCACAGTTTCCAATACTGGTTCTGAAGAAGGAAGTGGCTTGGGCCAGAGTGACTCGGCCGTTAAACGTCATCAGCTGCGTTCCACTGCATTGTCGGCAACTTTCGTGGCCGGCCATTACACATCCGGCAAGGAGTGATACGAAAAGAAGAGCAGATTTCAAGACGCTGAACATAGTTACAGATCAAGGTTCCGGATGGCCGGACCCACAACTTAAATAGCGGCACGAAATTGGGTATTCGTGATTGAAGAATCTAGAACGCATTGGAAAAGACGCCAATCCTATTGTTCTTGCCAGGGTAAACAAAGAGAATGCCAAGGCACAATCACAACACCTGGGCACAGCAAAGACGCCAAAGCACGATATCACAAAACCAAGTCCGTGAGAAAATCTTGAACCCACAGTTGCAAAGATACTATATCGTATATTGCCGTTACAGATCCCGGCACGCTGAAAGCCGTTTCTGTGTTTCGGCAACAATAATAGAAGGTGGCCGGGGCCAACGCAGGCGTCGACGCTGGTACTTCATGTGTGGGGGTCACAGGGCATTAAGATTCAACGAATTCGATTCTGCTACAAGGAATACAAAAAACGTATTATGAGAAATTCGAGAATGTGGAAGCCCATCTTTGTACTACATGAAATTGCTTTGTTCTCATAGAAAAATTTGCAGCCATTTTCGGAAGCCGCCTGGAGTGTGTGTATGCACCAAAAGACGATTTTAAAACAGGATTGTGCTGCCACTGCAGCGCTCCAGTATAGGAGAGTATAAATCGTCTCTTGTGTGAAGATAAGCTAAGAGAGGATTACCGGCGTATACATTGAGAAAGACACGGCGTGGTTTGTGGTCGACGCCAGTGCTCAATAATCATATACCGCAGCAGATGTTAGGACTGCTGGTGCTATAAATGGTCTAGCTGCCAGACTGCTTCAAACTCCCTCGATCGGGATGTTGCAGCATGCTTCGTACGATCCTGTAAATGAACGAAATCGAAATTCCGAATTCATGGCCTGTAAGGAGATCAGCTTATCACGTGGAGGGTGCCGGGTCGGGTGTATTACTCAGCGGGCCTATCCGGGGCCATGAATCGGCCTTTTGCAATGCTTAAACGCAGCATTATCCGGAATATGAGCACTACTTCCTTGCCAGCTTCTCAGAAGGCGATCGTCATGTACGAGAACAGCGCGACTCTCGACGTTTTGAGATACGCGGACGTCGCCACTCCGCGTATCACTAGTGGTGATGATGTGGTAGTGAAGAATCGTTTCGCCGGAGTAAACATGATCGAGTCGTACTTTCGCAAAGGTATTTACCCCACTCTGCTTCCATATATCTTTGGCCGGGAGGCTAGTGGGGTCGTGGCCGCGGTTGGCGACTCTGTCACAAAGTACCGAGTGGGAGATAAGGTGGCATATATCCTGGGGGAAACATTCGCGCAGTACACAAAGTTCGACCAAGGCAAGGTCAATGTGATGAAGTTGGCTAAAGATACCAGCGAGAACGATCTCAAAGTGTACGGATCGGTCCTCATCCAAGCTCTAACGGCGCTAACTTTCACACGGGAAGCCTACGCCATAAAGAAGGGCGATTGGGCTCTTGTGTGGGCAGCCGCAGGCGGCGTTGGCACGATATTGACCCAATTGATCGCACAGCGTGGTGCACATGTCATTGCAGTGGCGTCAACCCTGGATAAGTTGGATCTCGCCAAAAGACTAGGGGCAGAGTCCGTCATCAATTCACTGACAGATGATGTTTTGGAAAAGGTAATGGAGGCAACGTCAGGTAAGGGAGTCAATGTTGTGTACGACTCTATCGGAAAGGATACGTTTGAGACTTCGCTCGCATCGTTGGCGCGGAAGGGATACTTTGTCAGCTACGGCAATGCCTCTGGTGTGGTTCCGCCTGTCGCCATCAACCGCCTTAGTCCCAAAAATATCACGCTTTTGCGTCCGCAATTGTACGGATACTTGACTGATCAACACGAATGGGACTACTATGTTGGTGAGTTAAAGACGATCATAGCTAACAAAAGCCTCGAGTTTGGTATCTCGCAAACGTTCCCTCTCGAGCAGTACCCTGAGGCCGCTAGATTGCTAGAAAGCCGCCAGACCACTGGCAAATTAGTGTTGGCTATCCCTCAGTAGAACGTGACACTTATTCGCTCATGCTCAATTATTAACAGTAAATAAAATCTCGCGATGTTATGAGTCTCTACTGGTAACGGCAATTTATTATTGAATAAAAACAAGTGATGCGCTCAATCTATAAGTTTGGTCTCAGTTTCTGGTAACGTAGCAAGTCGTCTGGCGTGGCGACACCATATACGAAAGTCCCGCGCGGATTCGTAATGATGGCAAAGTCTTCCCCGGTATTGAAGAATTCCGTCAACTCCTCCAACGGCGTAGATGGCGTCAACACACGATACACAGACCCTCGTGGACGCATAATAGTGGCGGTCAAGGTGGTGCGATGGGCATCACCCTGAGAATCGGGGTGCTGCTGGGACCAGGAATCCCGAGCCTTGTGATGGAACCAGCGCATATAGTTCCCGGTGTATGGGTTGGGCAAGCTTCCCTGGTCGTGCAACGATTTCCTGGCCTTGTCCACCTCAAACACCCCCAAGAGTTTGCGGTTGACGTGGTTTATGACGGGCAAAAACGTAAAGTCATTCTCGTATGCAATCTCCAACGCCTCTGAAAGAGGGGTGCCTGGGTTTATGGATACCGCAGGGGTGATCTCCAAGTCTTCTACGGTCGAGCCGCGATAATTGCGAGTAGGGAACATCAGCAGTGTTGTAGCGACACATTTTTTTTCGCCCGGCCTGGTAGCTTGACTCATATTTCGGCTTCAGTGGTGGCACTTTCACAGTACACTTCAGTGCCAAGATGGGCTACCAATTTTACCAATTGTCACTATGAGTCCATCACACACAAGATACCTTCTTGGATCCACACGCAGAGTATGGTCAACCGAGATCTCACCATCAAAACAAGGTCACACTCAAAAATCATTATTCAACGCTATAAAACTATCACCAAACTCATAAAATAAGCGCCATACTAAGGAATTCCCGGGCGGTGGGTCCACTTGCTACGCAACGCATCCCCTTCCGGATCTGATGGCGGCTTGAGTGTGCTGAAAGCGCTCGGCTCCGCCGGAAGTCTTTCGCTAGAAACTTGGCTCTCCCGTGCCATCTCAACATAACAGGAACTTGACGGGGGTTCACGAACCAGGATCACGCCTGGGATAATGCAAAGCAAAGAGAAGAAGATTGCGAGAGATGAGTGCATCGAAAGGTTGACTGAGTGTACTGGCCAAGTGGAAAAAGCTGAGGATACGTGGGCCTTATATATTACTAAAATCCCCATTAGCTTCTCGCATTCGTGGTGTGATTTGAGAGCTGGCTGTTGGAGAAGCCTGGAATATCAGTAATGGGCAGCTATAAGCGACAACCGACGTGTCTTTTGTTCTTTATCATATGAAACTTGGAGTCGAAGAGAAGTTCGAAACGCCAAAGCGATTAATAGCCCTTTACCCAAAAGCAAGAAGAGCCAAGAAGCTCCGTTCTGATACATTGTAAAACTGAGTAATCATAATTGCTTTCAGCCGCAATACTATTCAATTGCACGACGAAATACTGCACGAGAGTATCATATCAAGGTGAAGCGCTCAAAATAGGGTATTGAAAACGAGTTTTAACGTAGGCTCCAGACACTTTACACGCGAAACCACACCACAAAAGGGTATGCTTCTTGCAAGGTCAAAGTCCTAGAGTTTAAATGTAGTGCATACGAGTCAGGTTTCAAGACGAAAGACACGACGCATCGGTTAATTGTCTTGAGGTGCTACGCAGTGGTTGAAATAGAGGACATTCAATACGTTTGAAATAGTGGTTAAGCACTTCATTGGTAGCGTTCGTTCGCTAGACATAATATGCGAGACAAACGCCCACAAGTTGTATGAAAACGGCATTTCTCTCGGAGCCTTGGTTCAGGAGGCCCAGAAGGAGTATATTCA
Organism: Debaryomycetaceae sp. yHKB357; assembly: GCA_030580355.1. Classification (NCBI taxonomy): domain Eukaryota; kingdom Fungi; phylum Ascomycota; class Pichiomycetes; order Serinales; family Debaryomycetaceae; species Debaryomycetaceae sp. yHKB357. The sequence continues at coordinate 48,334 of JAKTSS010000005.1, read as the reverse complement.
TTAGATGTTCGCATCAAAATTAGAGGATATTGGGGAAACCAGCTTGGAAATGGCACGTATTAGCGACTGGAAACGAGGCAAAGAAAGTTGGTGCGGATTTGCAAACAAAGCTATGTTGAGCATAGCCTTGTTGCTCCGCAGTCTACTTACGATCAACGACGCCCAAGACACACCAGCATGAATAGCCTAAAAGTGTTGTAGTATGGACGCAAGTTGCGGCAATGAAAGTTGTAGCGCAGGCAACGAAAATTGTAGCGCAGACAATAAAAGTTGTAGCGCAGGCAATAAAAGTTGTGGTGCAGGCAACTAATTGAGCCTAAGCTAGGAACTCGGACACGATTTAAACAAGACCTGTAAAGAGACAATGGATGCAGGGAAAATGACGAGTGGGCCAATCCAGAGCGATCAAAAATGAGTCATTGCAGCTGTGAAAAGCTCAAAAATACTCAAGAGAGATGCATTACTGAGAGCGGAATGAATAGGCTAGCAGGCAGGTCGCAAAACCTATACACCCAAGCTAATAGGGCCAGCGTTTTAGGCAAATAATGGACCCAAAACTTGAGAAAGGGACAAGATCAGGCTGAGCATTTGTTCGTCTGCTGATGGCCATGTAATTGTTGTTTCGTCGTGAGCAGCACACTGTTATTGTGTTCTCTTTACAGTAGGCAAACGGTAGAAGGGTGGCGAACGGTCAAGGCTTTTCTATGCGTGCAGCGACTTGCCTCCAAGGTTTCCCTTCTCAATATTGAAAGTGGATGGTACAAGTTGAGCATTTTCGATTATACTTGCATCCTGGTGTAGAACCTACCAATTACCGTCACAGTCAGCACAGCCATCTTAGAGGTGGAAACGCCCAAGAAGGTACATGACAGAGAGAGCTTTCAATAAGACTAGGGGTATCACCTCAAGCTTTAGGCAAGCGACGACGCTTGCATCCTAGTGCAGTATCTGCCGATTGCCGTCGCAATTAGCACAGCCTTGTCAGGGGGTGGAAATGCACGGAAAGCATACAACAGAGATAGCTCACAACCCAGAGCATCACCTCAAGATTCAGGCAAGCGACGATGCTTGCATGTCAAGCGCGGTATCCGCCAATTATTGGCAAATAGCACCCCCATATCAAAAAAGACAAACCCAAGCCAGGAAGTAACACCCGTTCAGAAAGTCACTTCAAGACGGAAAACCTTGATAAATGTGGATGCATTCACCTTATAGTGACTGGTTTCGTGCGAATGTGACCTTTCAGCGACGGTAAAATACTATTCTAGGGGGACAGCAAAAAGAGGAATGCTCTGTTGGCTGAGGCAACCCTTGAGAGGCTACCTCAACAATGGAAATGGCTAATTCCAGTCCTGATAGTACAGATTGCCATAGGAGACAATGCTTTTGTGAAAAGTGTTGGGAGACATGTTGAAAAGTGTTGGGAGACATGTTGAAAAGTGTTGGGAGACATGTTGAAAAGTGTTGGGAGACATGTTGAAAAGTGTTGGGAGACATGTTGAAAAGAGTTGGGAGACATGTTGAAAAGTGTTGGGAGACATGTTGAAAAGTGTTGGGAGACATGTTGAAAAGTGTTGGGAGTGTTGGGAGACATGTTGGAGACATGTTGAATTCGCGACAGAACTTTGCGACAGTGACCGACTGGAAGGTATAATGGGCACAGCGCCCAATCAGTGATAAATCACGACCACGTTACCGGGGACTCACGCTGCTTCGGCGGTGCGGTACGCAGCGTTCTCCTGGTCCTGGACGCACGCAGCCGAGTTTGCCTTGTCGCGAAGCACGCGCTGCCACACGTCGTCGTCGTTGCCCGAGTCGAGCATGGCGATGCGCATGGTGGCGAGCAAGTTGACGGCGGCGGCGGAGTGGCGGTAGACGCCGCCGTGGAATGCCCTGGAGGCGTCCTTGCCGCGCGACGAGTGGAGGAGGGCGGCGCCGCCGGGATGCTGGTCGACAAAGGGGGTCACGTCGTGGACGATGCCGCCAATGACGATGTAGGTGCGCTTTTCGTTCTCCGGGGCGGCGACGATGCGGCAAAAGGCGGCGGGCAGGATCAAGGGCAACTTTGAGATGGGGGTGCCCCAGTTGAGGTGGGCGCGGACGCGGTTGAGCACGGTCTGCTGCTGCTGGACGTGGAGCTGGGCAATGAGGTTTGCCGGGGTCGCGCTGAGGCGGGTCACGAGGCCGCAGTGGTGTAGCAAGAGGAGCAGCCACTTGCAGGGGTCGAAGGCGTAGGGGCGGTGCGAGGAGCGATAGTCTCGCGGGAACTCGTGGTGGAAGTTGTGCATGGCATTGCCCAACAAGAGGAAAGAGACTATGGGGTTGTAGCAGTCGCGGGCCAGGTGGGTATCGGCGTAGGGCTGCCGCTGGACGGCCCAAAAGAGGGCTGAGTGACAGATGGACTCTGTCAACAAGAGGGAGTGCTGGCAGCAGCACATGCGAAGGATGCCCGGGAAAACGAGGCCCATTACAAACGAGTCACGCAACACAAACTTTGAGACGAGGGCGGGGAAAAGCAAGGCAGCCGAGACAAAGAGTAGGGGGTAGTACTTTTGGTGCCACCATAGCTGGTTGAGGATCGCTTGTGAGCTGAGATGGTCTGCGGAGAGCAAGTCATGATCATGAACGTCCTCGATCCAGGTGGGTGGGGCGGATTGGGAGGCAAGTTGAGGAGTGGGAGTCGGGAGGGAGCGGGGGAACTGCAGGTCGATATAGGAGGCTAGCCAGGCGTGGGATTTCGGTCTGAACAAGAGCCAGCCGATATGAGCGTACCAAAAGCCGCGTTTGATCAGGTAGGGGTCTCTATCGGTGTGGTCGGTGAAGCGGTGGTGGGCGCGATGCAAGGCGGCCCAGGAGCGGGCATTGCCCAAGCCGATGCTGGAGGCGATTGCGAGGAGGAGATAGGCCGGGGCGGGACGCAAATCGATGGCGGAGTGGGCGTAGAAGCGATGGTAGGTAGCCTCAAAGGCGATGAGCGAGAGGAGGTAGTAGGCGACGGAGAAGATGAGTAGGGGAGTGGTGAGTGGAGGGGGGGTAAGAAAGAGAGGAGGGGGAGTGAGAAAGAAAGGAGAGGTAGAGGAATGGGAGGTGGTAGAGAAAGGAGAAGGGGTAGAGGAAGGGGAGGCGGCATCAGTGGAGGGGCCGAACACGAGGTAGAGTAGCGCTAAAGCCGGTAGTAGGACGGTGGAGCCCAAGTTGAGGGGGTTGAGGGAGAGGAGGGTGCGGCAGAGTCTCCGCGAGGCAATGGACCGCGCAGTGAGCGAGTCGCGGATCGCGTTGTCTGCGCCGCAGGACTTGACCTTCCGCCGGCGAGCTGTGTTCATGGCGTTGGCTTCACAGTAGGCCGGGGTTGACTCGTGGTTAGCGTGGGGTAACGACAGAAAAAAGATTGGTCATCCGCCTGTGACCTTTGTTCCGCTTTGGGATTAGTGTATATGCAGGACGCTCTATACACAGGATACACTATACACAGGACACACTACACAGGACACACTATACACAGGACACCCTATACACAGGATGTATACACAGCACGATGTTGGCACCCTCAGACAACACGTACCGGAGTCGAAATGGCACCCAATGGCGACAACATGCATCGTGCCTCCCAATCGCACCCGCACCCGCAGCAGCACCCGCACCCCGCCCCGGCGCCCTCCGCGACGTACCTCCCCACCGACACCACCATCCCCCCTCATCTCTACCACAAGGTCCCCTGCCTCGCCCTCTACAAGCTGCTCCTCGACGCGGAGCACAGCTTGGACTTGGCCGTCGCTCGCAAGGCCCTCGATCTCCAGTCCCTCCACCTCAAGGCTATCCACCCCTCCTACGTCAGGGGCGTTCCCGGCACCCTTCGCATCTTTGTCTACAACTCCTGCAACAACCAGCCCTGGCAATTGCAATTGCCTGGCCTGCTGCCCGTCCCCGACCCCGTGCCTGATCCGACGTGGACCTTGCGCGTCGAGGGCAAATTCATCCCCGACGCCCCGCTCCTGTGCCCGCTGCCCGCCCCGAACTTTAGTTCCCTCATCTCGGCCCTCTCCATCGACTTGATCCCGAACGACCACTACCCGCACTTGGCCCCGCCCCTGTCCCACATCATCGAGTGGCGCGAGAACATCCCCGACCCCATGGGTAAGGTCCTGCTGTCCCCCTTTGACGGCTTGGACGTTACCCGTGCGGGAATGCACGATATCGATGCTAAAATCGCCTTGCTAGTGCGCTCAAACTCCCACGAGCTCGCACTAGACGAGCCCTTGGCAAACTTCGCCGGTAAGAAACTGGCGTCCCAGCAGGACCTCGTCTACTTGGTCTGGCAGTATGTCTTGCACCGCAACCTTCTCCGCAAGGGCGACTCCCTATCGAAGGTCCCCGCAGTAGCTCCTCCGTCGGACCTGCCTGCGGTCGCGCCTCTGGTAGACCCCTCGTCCGCTCCGACCGCTGCAGGACCAGGCACCGCCGATGCCCTCGTCGCCGAATGCGACGACGTCTTGCGCTCCTTGTTCCACGTGGACTCCTTCCAGTTCCACCACCTCTACCACTTGTTGCTGCCCCACTACTTGCCGCGCGAGCCCATCGTCCTCGACTACACCATCAACACCCGCAAGTCCTCCACCATTGGCGAGCGCGTCCTCGATATCCCCGTCACCCTCCCCGCCGACCTCGCCGCTATCCAAGCCGACATGCTCTCCTTCAACAAGGCCCGCTTCGAGAACTTGACCCAGGCCGACGTCGCCATCGCCCGCACCCACCAGAAGCTCGCGGTCGCGGTCGCCACGCTACACAGCACCGACATGCGCGAGCGCTTCTACCGCGACCTCAGCGCCGACCCGGTCGCCTTTGTCGAGCAGTGGCTCGTGTCGCAGTCCGAGACGCTAAAGGCCCTCAAGAGCGACGAGGGTTACGACGAGGAGGTGGTGCGCCGTGCCCAGTACTTTCACGAAAACGAGCACTTGATCAGGGATAAGGTGAACTTGTTGCTTGGAACTGGCCGTTTTTAAATTGGTCCCTGGCTTGTGGGTTTTTTTTTGTGTTTTCCTGAAACTAATTATCCCCTTATCGACCGATCACTTTTCTTGGTGAAAGAGGCCGGTGGAAACAATGAGGTTGTTCTGCTGATTGAATCCTCTATGTCCAAGGAATTACCTCCCTTCCTCCTGGCCTGGTTTGTTGTTGTGCGAAATTGGTCTTGACTCTTATTTTCCTTCTTACTCAGTTTTTCTTGAGATACCTTGAGACCTCTTGAGTAGTATCGGGTCAAGATTCTTCTATCGATGCAACACTGGCTGTCGCTTTTCCAGGAAAAAAAGCCTCTTGTTTCGCCTCTTGGTTTTCATCCTTCAAGGATGATATCGAGATCCTTGTCAATTGATTTCCACTGTATCATCCTTAAATCTTGGAGGGAAGGATCATTCTGTTCCATGTACTATATATCTGTAGAGCTCTATCAGAGAACGTATGATGTTGCGCTAACGACTTCTACACTGCATCTACGGTACTTTACATGCCTCTCTTCTCGAGTAATGTTTATCTCCTGTTCCAATATTTATTGTCTCTACACCCCCTATCGATCAACACACACCTCATCGTCTAATTAGCTCTCCGAGGTGCCCCGGTCTAGATAACTTCTTGCTATTGTCGTCATTTGCAAGGTATTGTCAACTCCATTCTCAGTCGCCGTACACCTCATAGTCTTCGGCGCTCTGCATAGCCCATGATCTAGAACGTCGTCCTCATAGTCATTTGCAAGGGCTTGTTTACTCCTTTCTCAATCGTCGTACACCTCATCGTCTTGGTCGTTTTGCGCGGTGCCCTGGTCAAGAGAGATGCTCATCATCATTTGCAAGGAACTGTCTACTCCATCCTCGAACGCCGTACATCTCATAGTCTTGAGCGCTCTGCATAGCCCATGATCTAGAACGTCGTCCTCATAGTCATTTGCAAGGGGTTGTTTACTCCTTCCTTAATCGTCGTACACCTCATCGTCTTGGTCGTTTTGCGCGATGCCCTCGTAAAGAGAGATGCTCCTCATCATTTGCAAGGGGTTGTCTACTCCTTCCTCAATCCACATACACCTCATCGTCTTGGTCGCTCTGCATAGCCCCTCGTAAAGAGAGATGCTCATCATCATTTGCAAGGGGTTGTCTACTCCTTCCTCAATCCACATACACCTCATCGTCTTGGTCGCTCTGCATAGCCCCTCGTAAAGAGAGATGCTCATCATCATTTGAAAGGAATTGTCTACTCTTCCGTCAATCGACATACACCTCATCGTCTTGGTCGCTCTGCATAGCCCCCTGGTCTAGATAGTCGTCCTCATAGTCACTATCATCGTGCCGTTCTTCGACACCTTCACCCACTTCAGGCTCGCTATAGCTATACGTTTTTAGCTTCGCGCGGCGCACTGCCGACACGTCTAGCGCTTCTTGCTTGTAGAGCAAGGGCAATATCGCCTTTAGGTGCTCGTACATGGGATAGCACGCCTTGTACACGGGCGAGTTCACAGCCAAGGACAGATTGCCCCCTAATCCTAGTCGACTTCCAAGGTGGTCAACAAACAGCTGTAGTTCCAGTATATTGGACGCCACCTGGTACCACCACAGACCTGTGCGCGGCTCAGACTCAACTTGGTTCCCGTCCTCGTCAAATTCGATTCCATCGTTTGCTAGGCTGCATGAGAGCATTTTATGCACATCCTGGACATATAACCTGAAGCTAGGTAGGCTTTCCCGCGCCGGCCCGGCCCACGCGGCTGCCATCTCTCGTATCGACGAAAGCCCTCCGTTCGCAGCGCTTGCCATCCGGCAAAAGAAGAAACGGCCCACGTGGAAGCCACAGTCACCCACTAGCTGCTCCACGAGCCGCAAACGGAAGCAGTGCTCCAACGGATCCATCGTCGGGTCATAGTACTTGACATCGTCGTCCCGCTTAGCAAGCTTCGCCTCGGACTCGGCCTTGGTTTCCTTGGCGTTTTTGAACCCCTTGAGATATGACCGGGCGCCATAGTAGGTGTCCTTGTCGCCGGGTACGTCTTGTGCATGCACCGACAGGACAATGTGTGCTTTGAGGGTATCGGACGCTATCAACGCCCATTGGCACATGGTACGTAATAAGCACAATCGGTCACGGGGATCTGGGATGGCATCTAGGCCTAGGGTATCAAATCCTGGCAGTTGTAGCGGGTCGCGGACTAACACAGGCGCTCTCGCGCGTTTCACCTCAACAATGTGGATATCGGGACGGCTAGGGTCTGCGAGGTCGTCTGCTGCATACGATATGGGCTCTGTGGAAGTACTGACAGGAGTAGGGGCAGTCCACTCTCGTGGAAGGCCCATTTCACGGGACAAGGTCACCAACTCCTGGCACGCGCCCTTTGAATGTGTAGTAATAAACTTTTTCCGATTCAAAATTAGAGACAAGATTCGGTTAAAGAGGAGTTGCATTTGCTTTGAGACCGCAACTTCTTCTTCTTCTTGTCGTTCATCTCCTTCATGTTCACTCCGCAGACCCAAGCCCAATCCCTGTTCGATCTCCGTCGGTCCATATCCCTCGAGACCTACCACCAGATAAAATTGGTTTAAGAACGCCACAATGTATAGGATGTCAGGAGCGTGAGGCGAGGCAGTTACATTAAATCCCAATGCTAACGGTTCGGATAGTGAGGACGCATTCTGTGGCGCGTTCATTAGATTTTCGTCATACAATTCGTAAGTCACCGGTATGACGGGCCCCGGCAATTGGCGCGAGAGCTTACTTTTAGAGCTGATGACAGTAGTATGCGAGACTTTCTTCTCCTCGGGTGAGAGTGCCTTTTGTCGTTTTCTCGAAGGTGGCGAATTTGCATTTGTGGGCGGTTTCAATGTTAGGGTTAACTTGTAGATTGGCTTTTTCGACTTGGATGCGTGCTCTAGATTTCCCGTGGTAACGCTTTGTTTGTCTTCGTTGGTAGCCTCTTCTTTGCTCTCACTTTTCGAGATGGCATTGGACTCAGAATTACTGTCTGAAACTTTCGGAAAATTCAACTGCGATTGGCGTTGCGTACGTGATGAGCGCGGCACAGACGTAACGAGGCCACGCGGCACTACCTGCGGCGTTTTGCCACCGCGAGAACCATGGCCCACGAGGGGCTGGCCATCAAAGCGGAAACGCGATAAAACAGCCTTGTTCTCGTTTATATTGCTTGAATCCTTGGGCTCATCGAGCGTCCAAGTGATATGACGACGTGGTCGACCGAGACGCTGCGCTGGCTCACTGGGATTATACTGCACCAACGGCGATTGGTTCTCGAGATGGTCCGCATTAGCAGGACGAGAAGGCCGCGGAAGATGGATTGAGGCCGCGGCGAGTGCCTCCGCAGCAGTGCGCGAGTCTGGACCTGGAGACGAGCTTTCAAACGCCGAAAAGTCCAATAAGCTATTGGTCGGAGAATGATCGGCCACATACTCTTTCAATCGCAATATGGTTTGCATTGACAGAGTGTCTGAGTCAATCTGGGCCGAATCTGGAAGATCTTTGTCGGGCGGCGACTGAGGAGCCGGGTGCCCCTCCAGATCACTGAATAGGATATGCTGCGATATCGAAGGATCGATGTTATCCATACTTCTGCTTCACTCCAGGTTCGATGGAGTTGCATGAAGGAAGAGGGCAAATGCGTTTTTCTTTGGGTTCGATTCCCGAGGTAGTTAATGCCGGGGGACAGAAATTCAAGAGGCCCCCAATATTCTAATAACGCGGAAAGTACAATCCTATATACTAAAGGCATAATATCCTTTTAGAGAATGCCGTAACAGACGCGTAATCGATTCTCGAACAAAAGATCGAGACGCGTCTGTTCAAATCCTTTTTCGCTTTCATCTATTATGTCAGACTTTGGTAACTATGGACACGGGGGTTTCGGCCTGGATTCTGGTGCTGGTGGTTTTAACGCGGATGCCTCTGGTGGTGGCTTCAACGAAGAGGGCGCCGGCTCTTCCTCGGACCGTCAGCAAGTGCGTTCCAGCTTGACCCCAGTCACTATCAAACAGATCGATGATGCTACTCAAGATGCTCCAGATGAAGAATTTAAAGTCAATAACGTCCTGTTGAATATGGTTTCGTTTATTGGCATTCTTCGCAAGGTCGACGCTACTTCCTCACTTGTCACGCTCACCGTGGAAGACGGCACCGGCTCCATTGAGGTCCGCAGGTGGATTGACGCAGCGGTATCTTCGGCGGCAGAAGAAGCAGAGCACTACGAAGCATACCTCTCCAAATACGTGTTTGTGGGGGCGTCAGTCAAGGAGTTCAACCAAAAGAAGACCTTGCAAAACGCAACTATATATCCCATCACAGATCACAACCAGCTATTGTACCACAATTTAAACGCTATATCCCATCACTTGAAGTCGCAGGGCGCGATTTTTAACCCAAAAGCAGCTCCACAGCAGCTGCTTTTCGTGGCGGAAGAAAAACCGGCTGCGGGACTGATGAAAGAACGCGTATTGGATGTTCTCAAGGAGGTGAGTATGTCGATGCAGGAGGGTGTCCCCGTCTCATACATCACGCAAAGATTGAATATCACGGACGAGATGGGTGAAGAGTGTTGTCAGAAATTGTTGGAAGAAGGCAAAATCTACAATGGAGTCGATGACGGTTCGTATATGTTGTTGGATGGTTAATCAATATTGCATAGTTCGAAAAAAAATTAGCGTAGCGATTATTGACAGTCATACAGAAGTCGCAGTATCTTCCAGGTGAGTCTTACGCAAGTCGATCTTAGTCTCCACATCGATACAAGTTCAGCTCAGCTTGTGCCTTTGGTCCCATGTCTTGATTGAGGACAGCCAAGCTCATGACTTTTGATTTGCTTGCCCGCTCAATCGTCTAGGCAGCATCGATTGCTTGATTTTGGCGTCTCGAGTAAACTGATATCAACTTTTGAGTGAGGGGATTCTTGTAACCGAACATGGATCTTATTAAATCCTCACCCGTCACTAGTTCGCCTTGCTGCTTGGGATCAACTAATGCCTGTTTCCCCTCACTCTCCATGAGCGCTTTAGAGTCCATCTCCACCATCTCTTGCTCTTCATTGAAGTTCGCTTCTTCTGGCTTTGAATTACCACGCGCGAATTCAAGCCGCTTCCTGGTAGAATTTTCCACAATGTATTGCTCCACGGTGTTCTCGATAGCAAACATCCAAATGGTGGTTGGGGCGCGCTGACCAATACGATGTACTCTCGAGATGGCTTGCAACTCCAATGGCGTGTTCACAAGAGGTTCGCAGAGAAAGACATGGCTTGCATTAACAAGAGTCAAGCCACTTGCCTGCGCCTTGGCATTGAGAAGGAAGCACGTAATATTACGCAGACGATCTTTGAACTGTTCCACTGAGTCGTACTTGGAAGCGGTGCTGCGACCGGATTTGATTCCACTCTCGAATCGTGGAATCACGGTTCCGTGTGACGCAACATATGATATATTCGCTGCTTTGAACGCACTCGCCAATATGTAGAGCAAGTCCAGCCATTGACTGAACACGACAATCTGAACATCAGGGTCCTGGCTCTTCAAGTAGCTGGCGTGCTTCACTATCAAATCGATTTTGGAGCTGTACGATGTCTTGAGTGGCGTTTGCTGAATTTTTGAAACTTCATCTCGCGAAAGCAGGTGGTAAATTGAGTGCAACTCGTCATGTTCACCAATCTCTCCTGCGTCCTTCTCCTGAACGACCTTGAGTGTCGGCTCAAAGTGCTTGAAATGAAAAAGAGTTTCCCTGGATATCGGGGACTTGCACGTGGGACAGTATCGGTGCATCCTTAGCCACTGATTCAAGCACTCCGTGCAATACTTGTGGCCACACGGAGCCAATGTCCCAACAGAAATATCATCGAGACAAATAATGCAGCACATTTCTCCTGTTGATGTGCCACTCTGGCGTTTGCTGTCAAGACTTTTCAAATACCGGAACCTCGTCACCTGCTTTTCTTTTTCCATGGCCTGGTGAGAAAATCTGTATCTCTGTTGTTTTATTGTTCTCAAAACCATGTCTCGGTCAAGCTCTTGGCGATTCATTCCGAATTCTTTAATACCTACCGTGTCAGAGATTTGCTGTAACCGCTTGAAAAATTCAATGCGGCAATTGAAGATGAAGTTGGCATTCCTGAGCTCTTTGTGCGTTAGATTGAAACTTCTTTTTTGGTTCTCCATGATGTTAGAAATATTCTTATGGATCTCCACCAAGAAAGGCTGTTTTTGGATCTCCATTTCATTCTCAAGATCACGGAAAATGATGGCCACAGAATCTCCTGACGCTGCTCCTAATCTCGACCATTCCTCGAGTTGAGCGACGACCTGCGGAATTTTGTCGTGCCAACTCTTTTTGACGTTCGAGGCTGCCGGCTGCATCGAAAAGAGATAATTGAATCGATCTCGAAGCGCTTCTTGAAGCACTTCCAACCAGCATGATATGGAGGTCTGGTCATTAAGACTCGTTTCATATTCTTCTCCATCAGGAGCAGCATTGTGCGATACCAATGGCCGACCGAGCAAGCCGAAAAGGCTGATCATACCTCTTCTCAAAAATGTCGCTTGCGCATTTAATATCACCATGGCATCCTTCCATTTCCGCAAAATGTGAGCCGAAGTGCTATTATGAGCTATTTCGTTCAATCGACCGATTGAAACATGCAAGACTCCCGTTGTGACTTTTTTAGACGTTTGAGGAACTAGTGATTCACCATCGTCGAAAATTTCTGATTCAAATGAGGCCGAGAGACCTCTTGACGTGACACGACTCTCGAGCGCATCATCAACAGCGGCCATTGCCGACAGCAAAAGCTCTTGTCGGATGGCTTCTGCCCGAGAATAGAAGTGCAGCTCCAACGCGCGGTGCTGTTCATCGGTGCCTGACGGGATCTCGATACCCTTTTCATTGACTGCGTTTTCTGAATCACGTACCTTCTGCGCATAGATACTGATCGCCCGCTTCAAGTCATCCACTGCAGTGCCCAACTCGGTCGCACAGATTTCGATACTTGAGTCTCCACACGACTGTGAAGCCATCATTCCGACAAGTTCCTCCACATGTTGTTCGGCATCTCCCGTAAGCGGGGATTGAAATTTCTTGAACTCGGGATCATATTGCTGAAAGTGGGAAGAAGCAATCATAAAGGATATTCGGTGCTCAGCGAGTTTCCAGGTCCGTAAAGACGTCGCGAGCGATTTCCTTTCTTGGTCGTCGGCCTCGGTCCCCTTGCTATCGATTTCACCAACATCGGGTGACTCGTTGTTCATCTTGAGGGACTCGATTACGATCGCAATGTTTTGACGCACAATGCCCAATGCTATCTCTAAGCAATTTAAAGCTGCCACCGGCTCATACACGAACTCAAACAATGCAGCGACGTCAGTTATCAATTGCGCAATTCTGTGCTCGTGTACGAGGATGTCACGAAACGTTCGCCAAACCAAATCTTGCAAAAGCGTCTTGAGAGGCTTGAGGGTCAAGTTTAAGTCGGAGAGATCAGTCAGGATTTTTGATTTCTTGACTCGCCCTGGAACAACGCTTCCAGGCGCGATGTTCGGATTAAAGCATACTTGGCGCAACACTCGTAGCCAGAAGCCCAACGTTGACAGAATATAGTGGGACAGATCCCAATGGTCAAACAGAGGTTTTCCTGATTCATCGATATCTAATTTTTTCATGCACCTGTTGAATACCTCCTGGTATTGATGCAGTTCAAACGGCGAGAAGGGAATGGTCAAAAGAATGCGCTTTTGAGGCGGGAGCTGAATTTCACTATGCACCATCGCTTTGGTGTGTCGGATGCAAATGCTGCTCCACAATTCGGTGAACAAAGCGCTGTTATCCATCAAGACTTTCCAAGCTTCTTTACTGTCCAAGGGCGTGTACCGAAGGAACTTTAAAACAACGTGCAAGTCATCTAAACTGCGCTTCATAGGGGTCCCCGAGACTGTCCATGCATGGAACCTCGGAATCAAAGATGCAATTTGGAACGAACGTGATGTTGCCAGGGTCATCATTTGCGACTCGTCAACAACCACGCGCCAAAACTGTATCAACATCAAAGGCGACTGATGTTTGTAAGGATGCGCCCCGTAAAGCTCGTCGGCCTTTTCGTCTGAGACAATCGATTCTTGAAGCGCTCGCTCGTAATCTGACAACGTTGAAATCAGCGCTTGCAATTTGCGACTCGGTCGCTTCGCTTTTATGTCGTCTCTTGGGCGATAAAGCTCATCTTTGCTTCCCGGACGCGGTGCGGGTGGCACATAGCTTTCATCATCCTCGACTTCATCATCAGCAGCATTAGGACTGCAGTAAAAGCTCGGCAGCTTCCGCAGCAGCGAGCGAGTATTCTTGGCGTTAGCGGTAAAAACCGCATAATCTAGTTCAGCAGATATGGTTTGGTAGGTTGTAATAACGGCATCGAAGCAGCGCAAGTAGCGAGCAATTAAAGGTGCCAGGTTATTTAGTAAGGGGTACAGATTGATCCCGCCGTATACACAAAGCTTGAGCTCTGGGGCGACCGTTCTAACTTCTGAGACCCATTGCTGAAGAATCAGGTCGGGAACCACAATTAGAGTAGTTTTTGCCTGCACCACTGTCTTGAGATCACCATGGACTGAGAATTGCGCTTTGATTGGTACATCTACCTGGTTCGATGGTCGAGGGCCAGCACACAATAAGCCAGCTATCTCCACCGTTTTCCCAAGACCCATCTCTTCCGCTAGAACCCCCTGTGCTGGGACAAACTCTGGAAAAATGAAGTTTTTACCATCGAAGCATTCGATACAGAGCTGACAGGCGCTGTATACCAGAATGATGTTGGCAGTAATGCGATTGAATAGGTAGTACTCACAATGAGTCGATGTATGCTTCTCAGCCGCGGTCCAGCCAAATGAATACTTGTTTAATATATCAAGCAACGCATCCAAGACAGTATCGAGGAAGCCGGGATCAGGTGCAGACGATTTACCAATTTTCAACATTTCCCTGAACACTGAGACAACTTCATGCGTTAATAGTGGAACTGGCATCCATCGGCTGGTCAGCGCATCCCACGACACACTCTCTCTTCGTAGAAGCCAGCATAGCGTCTTTCGCTGAAACGGAAGCAATTCCACCGATAGTCCTGGAAATTCCACCGAATTTGGGATGGGACTTAGTGCCAGAGTACTGCCAGACACGGTCTCGAAAAATTCTTGTGGATTGGTTATTCTATCTGCCTCTTTGGACTTTAAGAGAATGAGGGAGTCGAGGAATATGGTTTTCAAGCTGTTCCGTATGGACGCATTGAATGGAAAGTACAATGAGCCCCGCAAATGAATTGTGTACTCGATTGAAATTTCAATAGTCTGGCGAGCAAGATCAATCGTACAGCATAAGGTGACAGTGGATGAGCTCAAACCGTAGGTCGCGCGAATTCTCGGATTCAAGCGTAGAAGGTGCACTTCGCTTTCAACTTGTGGCCGCTGCATGGGGTCCAATACGAGATCGACTAGCACGCCCAGAGCTTTGCGATTCGATGAATCCTTGCAAGAGGCCAAGACTGAATTATTCTGCACTTTCAACAAAATGTCAGGAATTATGACTGTAGTCGATCCATCATTTTTAGAGACATAAGGCTGGGGCTCATCAGGTATATCTGAGGCAGAAAAGGATACTCTTGTTGACGCGATGATTTTGCGTTCTGCAAGGCAAATGAGATTATCAGGCTCATCGAGAGAAGTGGGTTCACCTCCATGCGTGTTGGGAGAATGGTATGATTGTAATGGATCTAACTTGCGTCGCTTTGGATGGGGTCTCGACGTGTTTACGAGGTCAAAGATGAGACGCGTATTAATATTCGCTTCCTCGTTTGTTTGACTTGGTTGTGACGTATGTTGGCGAGTAGTTAAAAGCTTGTCTGACATTATGCGGTTAAGCGATTAAGCGACATGTAAGCTCGAGGAATCTGATGTTGAGTTACGCCCCCAGGGTGTTCAATCGTCCGCTTATCTTGCAGAAGATGGTACAAGTCAGGCCTTCGTCAAGTCCTGCGCGCACAAATTTGCCGTATCGCAACACTGAAATCTTTGACTCGAGACGAAAATACTTGACAATTGTTGGTCAAAAAGCCCTCCTGCGGTATTCAAATATGGGCTCTGCAAGATATCCATGAACCTAGGCAATGCATAAAGGGATCGACGTTTACAATTCAATCAAGATATCTTGATGATACACCATCGCGCGACTCAGTACTGACTCCCGATGGACAAAAATCAAGAAATGGACCAAGTCTCTTAGGATCAACTGCGTCAAGGAGTTCGAGTCAAGGCTACTCACACAAGGTCCAGCATTAAGAGAGGGTGACTATAAGCTACAATCGTGATCGTCTGTCGTGCAATCTGGCCATAAAGCGACTACTCGAATAGGTCTATTTAATGGAACAAAGGCCGAGGCACATGCTATATTCCGAAGAAGGTCTAGAATGATTGACGCCGCAGATTGACTATAGATCTCATCGCTGGTGGGTCAAAAATAGATCCTGTTCTATTGGTTTTTACACCAATGTCATGGAACACGACAATTCTGAGCTGTGGAATGACTTGGAACATCTTCACAAAGATCCTGATTTGCTTGCTTTGACTGGCGCTTCTGTCTGTTCGTGGGCTCGCATTTAAATCAATCAATCTTGCCGACAACTTATTATTACATCTTGAAGCCCAAGAGTGTGTTCTTTGATTGCAAAGTCCGGGGTCGACCATAGCTATGATACCAAGAGAGTATAACAACATGTGCTGCTACAATAGGTTGAGTTCATGAAATTGCCTTGACTAGTCGATTCGCTGTAACTGTCTTGTCACTCGAATGAAATCTACAAGTCCCTAGAACGGTCGCATAAGCACCCTGCCCCAATGCCGCATGCGGTAATCAGCTCAAACCTCTTTTTCATCAAGTCATTGATTCTCTACTGAAATACCTTTCGCAGCACGACATATTGTTTTGTCACTTGAAGTCGAAGGAAGCGAGGCGGCTAGAGATGCTGAAGTGCATATCACTAATTGCATACACACTCTGCCTCAATATCCTGTCCTCCTTTGGCGCTTCGGAATCTGCGGAATGCAGATTCTTCCTTTTGTTGAGGCATTGAATATTCAAGCCTCTGGTGTCTTTTTTTCGGTCTCGTTAAGTCTCGACTGCCAGCTGCATTCATGACAACAAGATCGTTCGAGGTAGTCTCTAGGTAAATCTTCCGACGCGTATAGTAGCGCTGTCTCCTATCGATATCAAGTGGAAGTACAAAGTGCCACCTTTCTTGCCAAATTCAGATGTCGTATTGTGAAAAACTCGAACTGTTGTTTCAGTCGTTGGGACAACATTTGATTGCCTCGGATGGGAATACTTTGTAGGTTTGAATTCGATGGTGTTGTAGTTTACTCCTATAGCTATCTAACGGCGACCACCAAACTCGCCCGGATTGATTTTGCTGCGCGTAGCCGATTTGCCGGTGATGTAAGTGAGACTCGCAGCATAGCCTTGAGGTCGAACCGATTCGGCTTGCTACTCAAAACCTCCACGCGATTTAATGGTGTGGGTATGATTTGTAGAGGGTAATACAACCCGGTCGGGAACCACTCGTTCACTTCGACTTGATAATGCCAATACTGGAACACACTTATTGGAGTCTCAAAATTACGAGCTTGGCTGTAATATGAAACGATCACGACTTCAACCTGACAGTGAGGATAATCTGATGCTTTGAATCCTTGTGCGAGGTGAGCCCAAAGGAAGCTTGGAACAAGGATGATGAAGCAATCAACTGAGTTCTCAATGCGCACCATGATAATACGTACTAATTTAATTCTTTATATAGTCCCGTTGAAGTGTATGTCGTGCTGATACTCGAAATGATCTCAAGTTCGTGGAACTGCGCCTTAGACTGGCTGTGGCTACGTCGAAATCCCATTTCCTATGCTCATGAGCAATAGATCCATTCGCTATGAACGTACCGGATAGGACTTGGGCTCGGCGAGTCTAGCATTATTCTGTTAAAAGGTGTCCCATGATCACCACTTGAATCATCACTCCCTTCTTGGAGAGTTGTCCCCCACGGAGTGATAAAGCACTATCAACACTTCTGCTCATGCGTTGAGCACAGTGCTGTATACAATAGGAATCCAAAATAAATTGCCAAACCCTGTGACGTCGAAGAATTACATCGGACAAGCATTGTAACCCTCAGGTGAAGATTATAACAGATCGGGGTCACTATGCAAAGAAATGATGCATATCGTGTGGGAACATCACTCGCATCCTCACTAGTGCATCCCCATATGAAACCTATCTACCCACCTAGCTCGAGATCCCGAATAAATAGCGATAGTGAAGCACAGACAAATAAAAGAAACAACACATGCACACTGAAATAGCAGGGCTACACGAAAACAAGAGAAAGTGCCCCTTAGGTGGCGATAGGCGGCTGCTTCTGTTTCCGCCGGCCCAAGATGGTGGCAGCGCCCATGTTCAAGTCAAAGCCACTGGTGTTGGGCGGGATGAACGCCGATGGCGGCTGCTGCTTTTGTTGATACCGAGGCGCCGATCGATTGGCATAGGCCGCGGTACCCGTCTCAGGCGCTCGTCGCGTTTCCGGGACTCTACTATTCGGTACCATGTCTCCCTCTTCCTCTTCCTCTTCCACCGTCTCCAGCAATGGAGGAGCACGCAAGGATGACTGTAAGGCGGCCTCCTCTCCCATGCGCTGCACCGCTGTAGAGATATCGAAGACCTCGCGCAACGCCGAGACTGCGGGCGAATACATGCCGCGGTCTGCGGTCGAGCCGGCGGGGCCGCCGCCATAGTTGTTGGCCTCGCGGAACGTGCGCGGCTGGGAGAGGGGCGGTGACACCGAGCTGGTCAATGCCGGGGCGACAGTTTCTGCCGATGATGGAGCGGAGAGCAACCACGGATCGCTCAAGAGGTCTAGGATCGTGTATCGCTTCTTTGGATCCACCGTGAGTAGTCGCAGGACGCAGTTTTTCGCGCCCGACAGGATCTCGTCCCACCACGGGCTGAGAAAGGTGTACTCGCCGCGGGCGACCTTGTGGGTCAACGCCTCGATGCGCTCGTCGTAGAACGGCGGGAACCCGCAGAGCAAAGTGTAGAGGACGCATCCGATCGCCCACATGTCGACGCCCTTGGAGTACCGTTCGTCGCGCACGATCTCTGGGGCGGTATAGCCGACGGTGCCGCACGGAGTCTTGGTGTTGTGCTCCCAGATCTGCTTGGACAAGCCGAAATCGGCCAATTTGACCAAGCCGATACCGCCGCCGCCGATTCCAGGAAAGAACTCGCCCTCGTCCTGCTTTGCGTTCGGGTCGTCCGAGGCGCGGAGCTTTGAGCGCGGGTCGCGGGAGGGGACAAAGTCGATGGGCATAAACAACAAGTTTTCCGGTTTGATATCGCGGTGGACCACGCCGACCTGCTCGTGCAAGTACTGGATTGCCAACGCGAGCTGCGAGATGACGTGTTTGGTCAAGTCTTCTGAAAAGTAGGTATACTTGACGATCGAGGAAAAGACCTCGCCGCCCACTGCTAGTTCCTGGACAATGTAGTAGTACGGGTCAGAGTCGATAAACTCAATGAACTTGACAATGTTGGGATGGTCGAGCTGGCGCATGATGGTGACTTCCTTGAGGACGGCGGCCTGCTGCACCCTGTCCATCTGGAATTTGCGCAAGATCTTGATGGCCACGTACTGGTTAGACGGCAAATGGAGAGCCTTGTAGACGACCGAGAAGGCGCCTTCGCCCATCTGTTCCATGACGGTGTAATTGTGTAGTTTCGGGTACTGGACTGATTTCGCCTTCTGGAGGCGTTCCTGTTCAACGATGCGAGAGGCCACGTCATCGTACTTGTTGTGGTGGCGACGGTACTGCTGCTGGTGCTGCTGCTGGTCTGGGTCCAAGGTGCGATGGTCGTGCAACTGTTGACTATTCAATTGTTGTTCCTGCAATTGCTGTTCCTTCAATTTCTGTTCCAAGCGCTGTTGTTCCCTCAACTGCTGTTCCAAGCGTTGCTGTTCCTTCAAGCGCTGTTGGTCCTTCAACTGTTGTTCTTTAAAGTGGTGTTCCAATTGTTGCTGCTGTTCTATAAGTTGCTGCTGCTCTCTCTGCTGCTGTTCTCTCCTGTGCTGTTCTAAAAGATGTTGTTCTCTCTGTTGCTGTGCGAGCAAATGCTGGCGACCAAGCTGTTGTTGTTGTTGCTCGAGGCGGCGAAGCTTTGTGTCGTCAGCTTCACGCAGACTAATCTCCTCCGCGTGTCTCTTTTCATTCAAATGGAGGTGGCCAATGTTCAGGGAGTATGGGTTGTGAGAGGGGTCGTTCGCGGCAGGGAGGGGCATGTCCGTGTAAGCTGCGGGATAGTCTGGGCCCGCGGTCTTTGGGGGGAGCGGGGGCGGAGGGGGATGCATTTCGGCGAACGGGGCAATGCCCGAAGAACTGTCGAGAGAGGTGGGGATGCTCTGGGGTATGGACTCATTCAAGTTGTGGGCGAAGAGCGACAGGGAGAAGGCCGAGTCAGGAGGGGCGTGGTGCTGGATGGTGGGATCAAAGGGTGCCGGTGGAAAGGGATTTATATTAAAATTCAACAGGGGTTTGTGGGATAGGGTGGTGTCTGCGGCCAGCGAGGAGTTCAGGGCAATGCTGCTGTTCAAGTCCGGCGGTGCGTGCAGCAGCTCGGGGCTCACGGAGGGATCATAGTAGAAGAGGTCGTTGGGAGGGTTGGGGTAGACATTTCTACTCCTCAAGGTGTTTGCCTGTTTCCCGTGCCTGATAAAGGCCTTCAAGTTGTCGAACATGCGTGGGGTGTCAGGGCGGGTGTTGGACTTATCGGTGAAAGAGTGAGTGCTGAGGTGGGTACTAGACTGATCGGTGCAAGAAAGAAAGAAGGTCAGTAGAAATCAGCCAGAAAAGTTTAGTCTATAGGGAAGACAAATGCAGAGTCAAATAGCAAGGCACTGCTTTAGCCAGGCGTTCACGACGAGGTCACTAAGGAAAAAAAGCGTAGCGAGGCGGCGATAGGGAAAATTTCAGTGCCGTGGCGCGTAGAGCCGCTGGAGGTGCCGCTAGTGCTACTGGGGAATCTACAGACGACAGGAGGGGATGGAGGCGCCGGGAAAATGTGGCAACAAAAATAACGATAGGCAAGCACCGGCAAACGGCGCCCACAAAAGCGCAAGCTCGTCACTAAAAAGCCCAAATGGCCAGCTTAGGCGGGCGGGCGTGCTGTTTCACCGGATAATGTGGGTGTTTGGGCGCATTGTGTTTCAGAAGTGATACACTGACCACCACTAATCACTAACCACTTGTCAGACAACACCTCTGAACATTAACCACTTGATCACTATCCACAACTGATCACTAATCGATGGCCACGTGCATGGCGCCAATCGCGTTATCTAAATTAAAATTTCTGCCATCTTTAGCACTATTGTTCCTTCACACAATAGTGGAACGATAGGGGCTGTGTCATATATAAGAAAACGGTGGGTGCACGTACCCAGTGGCTCCTCCACACAGCAACCCAGATCCCCAGGAGCACTGTGAAAATATCCGAGACACGGTGGCTGCGTGAATATGCAGGCAGCGGCAGTCCAGGCAGCATTGCTGGTGCTGTAGCACTGTTACGGTAGCCTCAGTGCCCGGGGTTCCGTCGCCCATTCGTATAGTGAGAAGTCCGCTTTTTTTCCGGCGTAGCGTAGCACACCGTCGTATCTCGGCAGACATTCGTTAGCCCAAGACCGGTCTGAAGGGATCCTTGGACTTCAATTGGATCTATTACGTAACCCCTACCGTCACCATCCGCCATGGCAGTAGCCCAAACACCACCCGCCATCGTATTCACCGACTGGGACGGGACCGTCACCCTCGAGGACTCGAACGATTTCCTCACGGACAATCTCGGCTTTGGCAGGGACCAGCGCTTGGCCATCAACCAGAAAATCTTGGATGGCGAGCCCTTCCGCGATGGCTTCAAGGAAATGTTAGACTCCATCCACACCCCGTTCCCGGACTGCATCGACTACTTGCTCAAGCACGTTCGCTTGGACCCCGGCTTCTCAACATTTTACCAGTACTGCCACCAGCACGCCATCCCCGTTATTGTCGTCAGCAGCGGCATGACCCCGATCATCGAGGCCTTGCTCGGCCAATTGATCGGGCCTGAGGCCCTTGCCACCATTGACATCATCAGCAATGACGTGCGCATTAACCCGCAGGACAACCTGTGGGATATCGTGTACCGCCATCCGGAATCGGGCTTTGGCCACGACAAGTCACTCTCTATTGCCGAGTGGTTGCGTGAAAAGGGTATTCCCCACGGACCGGACCGGCCCCGCCTCTTCTATTGCGGCGACGGCGTCTCCGACCTCTCGGCCGCCAAAGAAACAGACTTGCTCTTTGCCAAGCACGGCAAGGACTTGATCAACTACTGTGTGCGCGAGAACATTCCCTACACCGAGTTTACGAATTTCGCCGATATCTTGGCCAAGATGAAACTGATTATCGAGGAGGGGAAACTGATCCAGGATTTCACGGAAAACAAGTGAGCGCTCAATTGGAGGGTGGGGTACTAGTTTTCCAGTGCATTCCACCCGTGTGTGACTCATTTAGTGAATGCCGATCGGAGCCGAGGCCCGCGTGGTGGTGTGAGTCAGTGGCCACTTTCGAGGCGTGCCAATTGATTGCTCGTCCCCTATTTTTTTTCATTTTCGATTCAAGAAGCTGCGTGATTCCCCCCACGTGCATACATACCAGCCATTGCGTGTTGTAAACCCTTTCCAGACTATCGGTCTCACAGTATTGACTCCACGTCGGGTCCGCCCTCTGTAATCCAATACGTACCGCGAGAAAGTCATCACATGGAAATTTTTCTGATAATTTAATAACAAAACACATTTTGGATCACCGAATATTTTTCGGTTACTCTCGTCACGTGAGTCTCCCCTGAAAATAAATTTCCCCCGCTTCCGGATATTTTGACCACCACGGTACGTTATAAGTTCAGGAGCTCGATCTCAGGAGCTCGTCTTCCTCCCCCAATCTCTTCACATGTCTGGTGAGTCCATCTCAAAGCATGTGTCACTGTCTCCACCAGATATCTCTCCGAGCTCGTCGTCGGCTCAATTGCCCCCTCCAGAAACAAAACTCCACAGACTCAAACGTGTCCTCCGCGAATATGCTTCCTTCATTGGTCCGGGTCTCTTGATCAGTGTCGCCTACATGGATCCCGGCAACTACGCCACCGGAATAACAGCTGGCGCAGGCAACCAGTTCTCTCTCTTGTTCGTCGTGCTCCTATCCAACATCATCGCCATCTTTCTCCAAAGTCTCTGCGTCAAGCTCGGATCTGTCACGGGCCACGACTTGGCCCGCAATTGCCGCGAAAACTGTCCTCGCTGGCTAAACTTGGGCTTCTGGTTCTTGGCCGAGTGCGCCATCATCGCTACAGACGTGGCAGAGGTCATCGGCTCCGCCATCGCCTTGAACATCTTGATCAAGGTGCCCTTGCCCGCCGGGGTCGTCATCACCATCATCGACGTGCTCTTTGTGCTCATGGCATACCACAAGAACACGTCGCTGATCAAGTTCGTGCGCTATTTCGAGTACGGAATCGCCCTTCTCGTGTTCGCGATCGTGATTTGCTTCGCCATCGAGCTTTCCCACATCTCCGCAGACGTGAGGCAAGTGTTCCGCGGATGGGCGCCGTCGCACCAGATGCTCCAAGGACAGGGCCTCACCATCGCCGTCCTGATCATTGGCGCGACCGTCATGATCCATTCCCTCTTTCTCGGACTGGGCATTGTGCAGCCGCGGCTCCGCGAGTACGATCTTGTGCACGGCAACGTCCGCCTCGAAAACGTGTGGAGCGATCGCATAGACCTCAAGGAGATTGGCGGCTTGACCGAAAAGCAGCAGCGCAAGTTGCAACTCGCCGCCGAACTGGACTACTTTTACTCAGAGTATCGGCCGTCTTTTGACGCCATAAAGTATTCCTACAAGTATTCCATCGTCGAGCTCGCGATCCTGCTCTTCACCGTCGCCATGTTTGTTAACGCCGCCATCTTGATTGTGGCAGGCGCGACCTTGTACGGCACCGAGGAGGCGATCGGCGCTGATCTCTATACCATCCATAAACTCCTCTCAACCCTGATCAGCCCCGTGGTGGGGACGGTCTTCATGCTTGCCCTCTTGTTCCTGGGCCAGAGCGCAGGAATTATATGTACTATGGCCGGCCAGGTCGTTAGCGAGGGCCACATCAACTGGACCTGCGCCCCCTGGATCCGCCGCTTGGGCACTCGCGCCATCTCCATCATCCCCTGTCTCGTCATCTCCCTCTGCATCGGCCGTTCCGGGTTACATGTGGCATTAAACGTCTCGCAAATCGTCATCTCCTTCATCCTCCCGTTCTTGACGGCGCCCCTCATCTACTTCACCGCGAGCAAACGTATCATGACGGTGCAGGTGAAGCTGGGCGCCAACGAGCAGGGCCAGTTTGACCGCGACGGCAAATCGTACGTGTGCATGGCCAATGCCTGGTACACCACCCTGTTCGCAGTGGTCATTTGGGTGTTTGTGTCGGCGTTGAACGTTTACGCGATATACCAAATGGCAAAGGACGGCGTGAACAATTGAGCGGATATTGATTTCTAGGTGCGCAAATAGTCACCAGACATCGCATGTTGTACCCTGTACCATGTGATAGCACCCACACGCGTCAGGTTGCTAGCGTGGAACTCACTGTTGGATATCTATTCCACGCCCCAGCCTGCAATCCTGCCATGAACAGTTACGACATGCCAACAATGCGTTTCGAAACCCCTGGTTTTGCATTTTTTGCAATTTGCGCTTTTTGAGGTAATGACGATCGTGTGGACCTCGCTACAATTTCTGCAGATGCCGTTGAATCTTGTTGTCTAACTACGGGAAATCGTCGACACTTCTACTGTCCCCACCTCTGGGTCCTCATCTACTGGGATCTCAAATGACTTTGAAGGTAAGATCAAGACATGAGGGGTGGTCATGGCAAGAGGTACGGGGCACATCTCCTATCCAACACCTTTATTGTGGCATGATGTTTTCTGCTCTATATTCGACAACAGTTGACTGGTGCTTGATAATATCCTTCGCATCATATCACGCGGAAATGCTCAAGGGCACTACATAAGAGGTGTTTCGAAATCAATGTCGCCACGATACCATGTTGGTCAACAACACCATGAGAGCAATTGGACCAACAATTCGAGAATGGATAAAGGCTACTATCTCCTAGTATGGTGCCGTATCACGCTGATGCCATCCCACAGAGATTGAGGAAGCCCACAACTTTCCCACAGCTAGGTTCGCGCTGGGCGATCCGCGCATTAATGTGGTCACTACACACCACCTGTCGCCATCTGAATCATGTGATAAAACCCACACGCTTCAGACCCTCTGCGTGATACTGTGCTCAAAGTATAAGTGCCACGTTCTCGTCAGGGCCAAAACGTGCAGACCATGTTGCCCCATAGATTTATCCTCTACGTATTTGGCTTCTTGAAGGCCGTTTCTGCTGGCGCCAAATTGGCAGATCGGATTGCGACCCGTGCTGAACCATCTGTAACGTCTCCGCCTTTAGATGACGTGAAATCTTGTCTTTTGGGCACGGAGAATTGCGGCCTGTTTTATCGTCACAAAAATGAACCCGCGTCGCTCGTCTTCAACGGCCTACACGTTGTTTTACAGTAGATCACCAGAGCTCGTGCCTGGCTGCCTAATTAATAGAGTCATTATCACCGCTTATAAAGTACATAAAATTTCATCCATCAGCCCTGGAGACAACCTTCACGCGTACAGATCCTTGTTCTTGTACTCGATACCCTATTCATGGCATTTTCACCGGACCGCATTTGGAACTCCAGCAAATTTCTCTTGTGTCGTACTTCAATCGACTTTTCCGTGACAAATGCCCTCTCTTCACGTAAAGGCGAAATTGAAAACACTTAAAGGAAGACAAAGTGTTACTTGAGATACCTATTTAGTTCTTATTAGCGACATTCCCAGCTTTACCCACCAGCCTCGCACCCAAGTGAGATTACATGCTATGCGCCCTTTGACTCCCTGAACCTTGTCGCGTCCTACATTTATCATCCTCGACCTCGGTGTCAGCGTGTCAGTGTCTCAAATCACGATCGTGTCACCGTACGCCTAGTAAATCATTGAGTCTTCTAAAGCCTTATAAGCTCCCGATTGACCGTCTCTTGCAAGATGATCGTGAAACGAGCGACGCCGCATGTTAACGAGGAACGATTTGTCATGTGGTGGTATTAGCGGCACATGCGTCGAATCGATGCGAGCCATATAGCAGTGCATTTCTGATCACGATGCTTTGACTGCTAGAATGACTATGGTTTGGGCTCGAGAAAGGAGAGCGCAGGTGGCCTCAGGCACCTGATCAATGTGGGATTTCCTACCGGAAAGTGACGCTGAAAAGGCTTAAACGTCACTACCGTGAAGATGAATAACGCGTTTGTCTCTCAACTTGGATGCTTCTTGCTTCAGTTCGACCTCTATATGCCCTGCCATCACTGCGAATTTCTGGGCCAGCATGGAAAATCAATCGAGATGTCTGAAGAAATGAACAACCACAAGTCGGATACAGATCTCTGCTAAAGAAAGAATACGCTACGCGTTACCAGCATGTGAGGTATTGACGCTGTCATCCCATGCCAATCCAGAGTTACGCGGCCATGCTTCCCTTCTAACATGCTCAGGTCAGTGAGGCGATATTGATTTCACCCACAAGGGAGCAACGTGGAACCAGTCTCACGAGAAAAGGTGCAGCCCAAGTGGCCCCACTATGAAATTCATGCTGTGTTGTTGTACACAGATACGGTCACTATGCACACATTTAGGACGGCATGTCATGTGATGATAAACACAGCGTATGCGATGCCGGTTCCCTGGTATAAATTCGTCGTCATCGTCAGTTGACGTTTCATATCTACAGTCTTCTTCACATGTTTCTCAAAAGCATCATCCTCAGTGTATTTTCACTTGTCAAGTTCGGGTCTGCAGACGCGAAATTGGCCGAAAAGCAGACTAAGCGCTCCTCAGAGCCCTCAACGACACTTTTACCTGTGGATGACGTCAAGTCTTGCCTCTTGGACACAGAGAACTGCGGACATTTTCGCCGTCCAGAACCGTGGGTTCCTCTTGCAAAAAAGCCAGGGAGAATCCTCTAAATTTGCCATCCAAAGAGAGTTGTCTAGCCATATACTTCTATGAAGGGGCAAGGTAAACAATATAATCCAACAATACTTGTTGGATTCCCGAGCCCTCCAAAATAGTCAGCGTTAAGATTTCGAATGCATTTTATCTGTGCTATCCGCTTGTGCCCCGAATCATGTATAATGTAAGACTAGGGCCGACCTGGTGCGAACTACATTCGCAGCAAATATTCGAAGCAGTTGGAGACCCTCGGTATTCTCATGAGTTCGCACTGACAGGCCACTTCATTCTAAACAAACGTAAGCTGCCAGCATGACCAGCAACATGGGATGGTTATTGGGGTTGGTATGGTGCAGGCGGTCCGATCACCTCAGTTCGTTGCAACGAGTGGTAGCGTGCATGCGGTATAGAATAGACTTGAGTTTGAAATAAAAGCAAGCCGTAGCTGATCATGAAGGACTGAAGAACAAAGTGAGAAACAATCGATGCAGCTTCTCAGTAATTTGTAAGTGAGCCGCTCCAAGAACAGCGTATGCCCTTTACCTACTGTGACGAGCTGGAGGACATTTCAGTCTCCCGGGATCTTGCACTGAATTGCTGATCGCTAACATCACATGATGTTCCGTGTCTGACAACGGAGTGATGGGAAGTTCCATTGTAGATTTGGCAAATCCTTCAAGTGCGTCATGCCTTGATTTTGCCAGCTCATGCAGTATGAAGACCATGTGTTCTTGTTAGCTCACGCCAAGCAAGACCCTTTCTAATAACTACCGCACTTTAAAACTGAGACGACAGGTCACTTGAAGGGAATCTCACTTGGTGATACCAAGATTGAGGAGTAGCGAGAGAAAATATCGACTTGATAGTATGAGACCAACATTCGGGAGATATGATATACGTGCTGAGGAGGCAGCGCAATGATGCATCAGCGCAATAATGTGTATCAAGGTTTCGAGTTAGACGCATCACATGTCGCAATGTGTGGTCATGCGATAACAGTTACACGCGCCGACAGATTCTGCCCTTCCTTGACTGCAAAGTATAAATTTCGGAGTGTAATTGACATACCAGCCGTCAATTCGTAATGCTTCTCCCAACCGCTCTTCTCTGCGCGTTTGCTCTCCTGGGTCTCGGATGGGCTGGCGCGAACTTGGCCGAGGACTATGCGGAGCACATTGCTGATTCACTGCCTGCAGATGACGTGAATTCATGCCTTTTGGGCACCGAAGGCTGCGAAATGTTTTACCCTCCTGAGCCTACACCTGAATCGAAAAAGTCCAGATTCATTGGGGGACGTTGTGTTGGAATTTTTGGTCCTTGCTGGAAACCATCGTAAGTGATGTCGTTGATTAGGACTTGACTCTATGAATCGGAGCTTGCGTGCTTGAAGAATTGCACAATAGCCGGTGAACGTAGTGAATAAGGGATTCAATGGCAGCAATGATCACATTACTGGTCACTAATGGATTGCTTATTCCCTGTAGAAATCACAGTATTATTCTGTTTTTGGATTGTTCGTGCGTCACTGAATCAAATCAAGTTTGCGGTGGCATATGAAAAGAAGTGGATAATAGAGTGAGGATGCCTTGATGCCCGCTCTATGTAGATTTTCGAGTGGGCCGCTTTGAAAAAAATACATCCTCTTCCTCTCGAGTCTATTACAGGTCACAGGACATCGACTTCCCCGATATATTTCGGTTAGATAGCTGGTCCTTCACGTTACGTGACTATTTACTGTCTGAGAACAAGATAGTGGGTACAAACGTGATGGATTATTTGCGGGGTGTGCTTGAAGATTGTATTTGGGGCAGTGCGAATTCTATGCCGCGCCAGATCAATGTAGACTCACGCAAGACAAGACTTGTTGAGCCGGCAACATAAGACCTTCCCTGCGTCTTCACTGAAACGACGGCGCGACACCGTGAGTGGAGTGGAGTATCGTTTTGTGATCACTACAGGCCGCAAAAAATATTTTGCCCTGGTCACCAGCCAGGAAGCATGAGAGAATGTATCGACTGGGCAATGTTAAGCCAGCAGCGCATTTATACATAACAAGGTCTTGAGTCAGGCGCATCACATGCCGCACTGTGGGGCCATGCGATACATCTACACGCGTCAACAGATTCTGCACTATCCTGATTGCGGAGTATAAATCCCAGGGTGTTATTGAACTACCATGATGGTAGAGGTCACTTCATTATGCGCTTAACAACCGCAATTCTATTCGCATTTGCTTTCCCAAAACTCGGATCGGCTAATGCGAACTTGGCCGATGACTACCCAAAGCCCGTTGCTACATCACCGCCTTTAGATGACGTCGAATCATGTCTTTTGGGTACCGAAGGCTGCGACATGTTCTACCCGCCTGAACCTACCCCTGAGGCCAAAACTCCCAGGTTCATTGCTGGTCGCTGTGGTGGCATTTACGGCCCGTGCTTGAAACCATCTTGACTTGTATCTTTGGTCAGGGCTCGACTCCGAGAAATCGAGGCCTGCCAATGTTAATAGCCATTCAACAACCGAATAATGCAGTGGATCAGGAATTTAGTAGCAGTCATGATTACATCAACGGACCGCGATTGCGTTGTAGAGATAATACGATATTGACTGGGTGACACGAGACCATAATTCGAAAACCATGCCATAAATGCTAAGCGAGCAGCGCAATAATGCGTCACAAGGTGTTGAGTAACACAAACCACATGTCGCACCGGGCGGTCATGCGATAATACTTACACGCGCCGACAGATTTTGCACCATCCGGACTGCCAAGTATAAATTGCAGGGTATCAAAAACCATAATGAATTGGAGCTGCCAATCCGTAATGCATCTCTCAACCGCTATTCTATGCGTGTTTGCTCTCTCGGAACTCGTGTCTTGTAGCCCGAACTTGGTCGAGGACTATGCAAAGCCCATCGCCACATCACAGCCTCTAGATGACGTCAAATCATGTCTCTTGGGCTCCGAAGGCTGCGAACCGTTGTACCCCCCTGAACATACACCCGAATCCGAATTGCCCCGGTTTATCGGCGGACACTGGGTGCCCTCTGACAAATTGCCGGAGAACAATAATTGAAGCTCCGCTCCGATAAAATCGCACGACGTGTGACGTTAACACACGAGCAGTGTGTCCGCTATGGACGACGTGCTAAGAGCTTATTGATGTGATGTGCAAGGGCGTATACTCTCCCAGCAAGAGCCTTATCTAGTCCAGAGTCACAGCTCGTCGCAAATCGTACCATCCACTAGGACTGTTTTCTGGCCGATCTGACATCGAGCGGTGAACATGCATGAGAGAAACATGGTCCGAGGGATGTTATCCGGATGGAACCATATTAGACGCATATATAGAAGCAGTATACGGAGAGGCAAAGCGACCAGAGACGGCTAGAATCGGCATGTAAACGTGCGTTCGTATATATTGACATTATTAGTGTGGACCCAAAAATTGAGCTCGACTTCGGCCCAGTGGCTAACCTCGCGCCAAAAGAAACCTCACAATCACAGAAGAGCAAGTACATGCGACTTTCAAGCACAATAGGATTTGGCTTTACATGTGGGCATATCTGATGGAAGAGAATTATATGGCGATTCCTGAGTGCGGAGAATAGTCGCAATTTCCCCATCATCCTTGCTAGACTTAGTCGTGGCATCTCCGGTCATATGATCCACCTTCGATCTGGCAGCATGGAGTTGCAGAGCATGGTGTACCTCACAAAATTAAGCACAACCCCGATGCAAGCAAGCGGGGCAAAACAAATTGTGCTCTGCGTCGACTTCATGTAGGCGCTTATAGTTACAAAACGAGATGAACACACATTTGAAAAATCACCGCGTGTTGTGATAAGAGGAACGGTCGAACGCATGAGGGCTTGAGACGCAATAGCACGGGACAACCACTTGAAGACCACTTCACGGCGACCCCGACGCATGGTGCATACTTTACTGGCAACAAATATGCATAGTCACCATGCATGCAATCCCAGAAACACATTGAGGACCACCATGGGTCGTGCGATCGGGAACACACACGCGACTCATTCCAATTACCCACACTATGGAGTATAAATTGCACGTTTTTGTCAATATGTCATGCGATACCATAAAAGTCACTCGTGATGTTCCTTCCTAACGCCATTATCTGTGCATTTGCCCTTTTCAAAGTCGGATCTGCCGGTGCGAAATTGGCCGACCCCGTAAAGCCTGCGGTCACATCCGCGCCCCTAGATGATGTTCACTCGTGCCTTTTGGACACGGAGGGATGCGGACTGTTTCGCCGTCCTGTCTTCACGACAATTGGTTACGGCCGGTATTGGGCCCGCGTTGAAGTATAATTTATTGTATCCAATTTATACTCCCTTTAAGTGATATTGGTCTTCACGTGTTGGACGGGTAGATGGGGATAATATACCTCTACGTAGTGATATTTTCTCGTGGGTTTTGTCATGACCTTGACGTGGTTGCACTTTTCACGCATAGTATCATTAAATGTTAGCATTTTAATCTTCCCAGGAGCTGTGTTTTCCCATCGACTTTTTTATCGCCCGAAGTCGCTGAATGTACCACTTGGTTGAATGTTCATGTCCTGATAACAATCGTAAATGAGGAGCCTTGCTTTTTTCCAAGATTAACGGCCTTTGCCGATTCAAAATTTGTCGGAGAGCAGCACACTAATACAATGGTGAAATACCACTAGGGGAGTGCGGAGCATGCTCTCATGGAATCCAATGAGCCTGCTAGAGCTTGCACGTCCAAGGTGTTAGATGGGAGCAGATTGAAGGGGGCAGTGCATCGCGAAGGCAATAAAGATAGAGAAGAATATGAATCAGAAGTATTGGACTGCAGGAGAAGGCAAGAATCGAGCCTGTCTTTTTTTGGTACGCAAACTCACAATTGCAACTTAGCCGTGTAACTGAACAATTCGATTTCCGTTCGAGGGTAAAATTAATCCCCTGCA
Organism: Debaryomycetaceae sp. yHKB357; assembly: GCA_030580355.1. Lineage (NCBI taxonomy): Eukaryota > Fungi > Ascomycota > Pichiomycetes > Serinales > Debaryomycetaceae > Debaryomycetaceae sp. yHKB357. Next base: position 17,132 of record JAKTSS010000005.1, on the reverse strand, counting down.
CAACACTTCGCAATATAGCCAGGAGTGAAGGGCGTGGTATATACGTGCGCGGAGAAAGACGGAAACAATGTGTCTGAATAGATTCAGTATGTCGGGAAACGGCGCAATGACACTGACAACTCCAATCTAGACTCCACTGTCCAAAATTGATCTACGCATGTGCTCTCCAATCAATCATGCTTTCCTTACCAAGCAGCACAGTGCCTCTTGGGATAGTGGTATACACGAACCATTCTTACACAACGGTGGACGGCCTGGTGCCGGCATGTGCGGTAACACTCTCGTATCGTGCAAAATCTACTAGGGTGAAGATTCCATCAATAACAGATGAGCTAAATTCCAAAGAGAAGTCAACGTTGTCACAGAGGCAATGGCCAAGCGCCATCACGGGATAAGGTAGCTTCACAGCATAGACGAGCGTCCAAAGATTTGATGGTCCCGCTTCTGCGCGGAAAAAAACTTCACCCGTGAATGCCGTCACAAGGTTTCGCAAATACGCACCACGCACCGCGTATCTCGCCAGTGATCATGCGACAACATATGATCGCACCAGATGCTCGTGTGATCTTTTTACGACAGCGCAGTTGGTAAGGCCTCTTCACTCGTCCATTCATTTGGTGATGAAATTGCCTCTTTCAAATTCGTTTCTCTCACTCTACAAGTTTGGACCTGCTAGCACTGAATTGGGTAATCGTGAGGCCAAACACCCTGGAGACTTATCTGCCTCAGCTTCACACGCATGTAACATCAAGTCTTAGATATGAAAATAGAAAACTGCACGCCGTTTCACCGTCCACTTCTCAGGAAGATTATTATCAGAGGGAGATACTGGATCCACGTTTACGTTGCCTGGTGTGTCCCCGGATGAAGTTAGTTTTTTGAGGGCCTTGATGGTTGAGTCGGTGCGGCTGTTGGCAATGTCGCCTAGTTTTCAATAACCTGAATGTCATGAGTGAAGATTCTTTATTCGGATGGACCCGCGGTTTTTCGAATCATACTACCCACTCGAGATTCCTTCATTATGGACGGACGCGGGAGCGATTCGTATAGTTGGTGTCGATTTGCAGCCTCAGGATTCATGCCACTAGTCGTTGGTATTGGGGGGAGGGGTTGGGTGGTCTGGTCTCGAGTGCAGAGTATAAACTTGAGCGGAAGGAGGAAATGGATTAGTGGGGGGACGGATCCGGGGATGGAACGTAGTATAAGCGAGAGAGCCAAGCGCGGATGATCATTTGAGAGAAGAACAAGAGAATGAGACGATGCAGGAGCACTGGCTGAGACACTTGTATGCCGAGTCTAGTTTTGTGGGGACAACTTATAACCCATTTGACAAAGGATCCCATCAACAAAAGCAGAATCAGGGTGCGATAGACGACATGAGCAAGCTGAGTTTTGCAAAATTTGCTTAAGCCACGCGCGCTTCAACTGACCGTACGTTTATTGCGCTGTAGCAGCTGTGCGTTGGAGCGGAGAAACAACGCATCGAATTCAAAAGTGGGAGTGGCATTGATGCTACCTTATCAAATCTCAACCCACCAAATATGGCGCATCTTGCCATGAAAACACAGTAGTGTACAGTTTGAGAAACGCCAAATCGTATTGTGGGAGCAACCGATCAATGCATAGAAAATTGGACTCAACAACACGCACAAGTCATTCAAAAGCCACATTACGGCGATCCCACTGTGTGATTCGTATTGTAACGGCAACAAATGCCATTGCCAGCCAAAAAGTACCACGCACCACATTTTGCAGAACAGTCTGGGCGATAGTGAGCGCACACGGTGGTATAAAAAGCGCAAGCTCTCGCCACTTGATCATGCAACGTCGTCAAAAAACACTCGTGATGATCCTCTCCAACACATTTTTTTGCGCAATTGCCCTCTTTAAGATCGCTGCTGCAGATGCGAGATTGGCTGATGTTCCTGCAGAGCCCGAAATCACACCTCCGCCAATGGATGATGTCCAATCATGTCTTTTGGACACGGAGGGATGTGGACTGTTCCGCCGTCCTGTTCTCAAGACGGTTTTATACAGAGGACGGTACGTTGTTCGCGTTTACGAAGACCCTGCGGTTGCTGAGGAATGATTTTTGCGCAATGTTTTGAAAGTTGAATAGCTGATGACGCCTCTTTTGTTCTAAAAGCTCTATTGAGAAGGGTTTTGTCACGTCGTAATTATTGAGCAAAACATACTGAGTGTATAGAATCACGACAACATGTTGATAATGGCTTCGGCCTGCAATTATGTTTGGGGCCGGATATGTAGGAGTAATCGAAGTTATCTCGCCTTGACGCTTCTATTTTCATGAACGAAAACGTCAGCGTGAGTAGCATAAGCAGAGCGCACGAGTGGGACACGTTGGCTTGAAAATTCGAATGCACATTATGTGGTTGGCAATAGGAGTCGACGAGACAAGACAATAAGGGTAGGCAGGCGATCAAGGGTGGAAGGAGCTGGATGGAAGAAATAATGGGAGCGGGACGTAACCGCGATCGAGCCGTGAGACAGGTAGATCTTGTGTGCGGGTATAGACTAGTTTCCCCGCGAGTTCAATATGCCATGTAGAGGGAGCTTTTTTTCGAGGATCCAGCTATTTCCCTTTCAAACGGCTTCGTCGAGTAGCGAGAATCATGCTAAATGGTAGTCTGTTTGTTGGGCGATATGAGGCCAGGAAGGGGGACAAGTCTGACGACCCAGATTCTGGAAGTCATGTGGCGACATGTGACACAAAGATAAAAGCTTATCATCCAGTAGCCATGATCACCTTGTGCGTGCTTCCTGATCTGGCATTCATCGTATTGAGGCCATCATGATGGTAGAAAAATGGTGCTTGTTTTTTTGAGATGCCTGAAAGGTTGGAGACCTCGATGTTGCTAGTATGTGCGGCATTACATTTTAAATGCCTTGTGAGTTAGTCCAGGACGCACAAATGTACAACTTAGCAGTCGTATTAATCGACTTGGTCACGCGAGACGAACTGGTCACGACTAGGATCAGCCAAGTCCGGATTCGTAAGGGTAATCCACGAACACCGCAATCATATGGATTTAAACAGAACCAACCCCAAGG
>JAKTSS010000005.1:0-14050 GCA_030580355.1 Debaryomycetaceae sp. yHKB357 | reverse complement strand
CAGTAGCCATGATCGACTTGTGCGTGCTTCCCGATCTGGACTTCATCGGTTGGAGGCCATCAGGATGGTGGGAAATCGGGCTTGTTTTTCTGAGGTGCCTGAAAGGTTGGAGACCTCGATGTTGCTAGTATGTGCGGCATTAAATGCCTTGTGAGTTGGTCCAGGACGCACACATGTACAGCTCAGCAGTCGTAGGAATCGACTTGGCCACACGAGACGAGCCGCTCACGACTATGATGAGTCATTTCCAGATTCATACGGGTAATCACGAATCACTGCCATCATATGGTTTCGAGCAGAACGCACCACATGTCGCATTCGGGGTCATGCGATATCACATGAAGGCGTGACCTTGACCCTTCATTATAAAAAGCGAGGCGTCTTCGGTCGTTTGCGCGTTGGGGAATTGAAATGCACCTTTTGAACGCGATTCTCTGCGCATGCGCACTCTTCAAGCTCGGATCTGCCGGCGCGAAATTAGCAGAGTATGAGAACAAGCGCCCGGGCCAAGTCCCTGGCTCAGCACCACATGAAGATGACGTTGATATCTGCCATTTGGAGACGGAAGAATGCGAGGTGTATCACCGTCCGGTTCTCAAAAAAGTGATTACGCGAGGACGCTACTGGATCCCGGTTTACGAGGAGGGCCCAGTAATCCATTAGGCGTTTGATGATATAGGAATCTGTGTGAGGAATTCGGCAAAAGAGCCATTGCGCCTTGCATAAATTGTGCAAAGCTTTCTGTACTTCGAGTTTCATTGACATGGCAATTCCGTCATGAATATTCGATATTCTCCAGGATATACAATTCACATGACTGTTGAATCATAATCGACATAGTAAGTAACACTCGGCAGACTTGAGCTGAATTGACGAGTCCAAAACCATTCAGTCTAGCCACAGATTGTATGTAGATAACGTCTTTGGCTGTCGATGGCGTCGAGTCATGCGGAACAAGTGGCTTCTCAAAAACGAACTATGGGAGCGCAGAGGGTAGAGCGTAATATTGGAGAACAAAGTGAGGCATGGCGCGAGGAAAAGCAAAGGAAGAGAGAAAAAAGGAAAGGTATTGGCAAACAGCTCAATCATTCACTGGAATATATTCAAGAGCTGTAACTGCGGATCAGAAATTGAGCTTGGCTGTAAGAGGAGGCACGTCTTACAGCTCGCAAAAAGACCACAAGGACGGACCAGGAGTATGTTCACTTTGGAGATGTAACGATTTAGGTGAGCAGTGGTGTGACGAGCCGGCAAGAGTGAATGGAAGGGGGTGTGTGACGATACATAGACGAGCGACGTACCATGGTAAACCTGCGTAGCTATTGCGCGCTCTTTCCGGCAATTTGCTATTTACACATCTAGCAGCAAGATGGTAAATAAAATGGTGCGAAATGACATAGCAGTCGAAGGATGTGGACAAAGCTTCTAGAATAAGGATGCTTATCCCACACAGAGTTTAGGTAGGCGCACGCGAGAAGAGAAGCAGCGGGTATTTTAGAAACGAACAAGATACCACCACTCAAAGAGCAATGGAAACATTGACGATCCCACTGTGGGATTCGTATGGTACTGGGAAACTGTGGTACTCGTATCGTACTGATAAGAAGCGTACACCACATTTCGCCCAATCAGTCATGCGATAGTAGACGCGTGCGGCGGTATAAATGGCGAGCTATTGTCACTCGATGAAGCGACGTTTGTGAAAAACCACTCGTGATGTTTCTTATCAACGCCTTCTTGAGCGCATATATCCTTTTCCAGGTCGCTGCTGCGGGCGCGAGGTTGGCTGATGAGCCTGCAGAGCCCGAAATCACGCCTCCGCCCTTGGACGTCGTCCAATCATGTCTCTTGGACACGGACGGGTGCGGATCGTTCCGGCATCCGGTTCTCAAGACAGTTGTCATGAGAGGACGATACTTTGTACGGGTGTACGAGTAGACCAAGTTGTTATGGTCGCCTTTTGGTGAATTGACTTTATTATCCGAAATTGGAGGGAATCTCAGCACACATCTGACTGATTGTGCATCAAATCGTAGTCCGGGGTGAAGCTGTTTGCACAAAGGGTATTCATGTATAGGACCTCAAAATAATGTGAACGATGGTGTCTGCTGAAGGATTTCCCGAGACAAGATGCGATATGATATATGCTTCACCAAAGCCTGGTCATGCTTCAGAGGCAAGACTCGGGAGAGAGTTTCGAGCCACGGCAAATTGTGACGAGTGGTGTGCGGAGACCATCGGCAGGCAGCAGATCATGTTAGCCGATGGGGTATTCCCCGCAGTAATGTTATGCTGGCCCCATTACATAATCCATCTTCATCCTAAGGCACAAAAATATTGCCAACCCTGCCCCGCAGCAACGCGAAACGAATTAGCCGAGAGGAACAAGTGGAGCAGAACAAAAAATAACGAGCGAGGCTTCCACTTTTGAGCACCTGCACACGACCTTTCTTCTTGTGGCTTCAAGCCAAATAAGTTGCTGCAGAATTAGCCGCTGGAAGCAAAGCACATTGCAGCGCGCCGGCTGTGTCCTGGGTGGGTTTTGTGAGATCAATTCACCATAATACGATACAGCCTCCGCAATTGGACTCGGAAACTCGAAGTTCGGCAAATTAATTTTCAGCGCGCATTGCATCCGCCAGCATTGAATTGCTTCAACAGACGAGCGTTACGACTTCGCTGGGACTCGACAACGCCGGCCGGTTGCTTACACCTCTTGTTAGTCTGACACCTCCTTCTCCATCTTTCCATAAGCGCTCCGCCAACCCCATCTGCTGCACTACCCTCTCTCCTCTGTGCCCCTGGAAGCTGCATTTCTCGCCTCATTTCACGCGCCCCGGACTGTGCGCGGCTTCTTGTATTTTTTCCTTGTATGTCAAGAAACTTTCTTCAAAAGTTGCACCTTTCAAAGCTGTCGACAAAGCAACCCCAACCTTTTGACTCTCTGCATCCCACTGGTGATTCTTTGCAGCCTGACGCTTCATTTGTAGCCGCTCCTAACCCGTCGCACCACCCTAACCCCTCTAACCCCCCTCACATTCCGGTCCAAGCAATGCAGAATCAAGACTTCCCCGTGCAATTGCCCTTGCAACAACAGCTGCATCTCTCGCTGCTGCCACAGCCCCAACTGCATCCTGCCGCTCAACAAGCCCACGTCCCTCGCACTAATACTACTGCCGCCATGAACGCCATCGCCCAATCCCTCTTGCCCGTGCGTTCCACCGTCAGCAAGGGCAAGTATGCCCTCACCGACTTTCAGATTATGCGTACCCTCGGCACTGGCTCCTTTGGCAGAGTCCACTTGGTCCGCAGCGTCCACAATGGCCGCTACTATGCCGTCAAGGCCTTGAAGAAGCAGCAGGTTGTCAAGATGAAACAGGTTGAGCACACCAACGACGAGCGCCGCATGCTCAAGCTCGTGGAGCATCCCTTTTTGATTCGCATGTGGGGCACCTTTCAGGACTCAAAGCACTTGTTTATGGTGATGGACTATATCGAGGGCGGCGAGCTCTTTAGTCTCTTGCGCAAGTCGCAGCGGTTCCCAAACCCGGTCGCAAAGTTTTACGCCGCCGAAGTTACCCTAGCCTTGGAGTACTTGCATGGCCACGATATCATCTATCGCGACCTCAAGCCCGAAAATATCTTGTTGGACCGCTCAGGCCACATCAAGATTACCGACTTTGGCTTCGCGAAGGAAGTGAGCACCGTTACCTGGACGCTCTGCGGCACTCCAGACTATATCGCCCCGGAAGTCATCTCCACAAAGCCCTACAACAAGTCTGTCGACTGGTGGCTGTTGGGCGTGCTAATCTATGAGATGTTGGCCGGATACACCCCCTTTTACGACGCGACCCCCATGAAGACGTACGAGAAAATCTTGAGCGGCAAGGTCCACTACCCCAGCAGCTTCAGTCCCGAGGTCAAGGACTTGCTCCAGGGCTTGATCACCAGCGACTTGACCCGCCGCTTGGGCAACTTGATGAACGGGCCCCTCGATATCCGCATGCACCCCTGGTTCCTGGAAGTGGTGTGGGACAAGCTCCTCACCAAGGACATTGAGACGCCGTACGAGCCGCCGGTGCTGGCCGGCCTGGGCGACGCGTCCTTGTTTGACCGCTACCCGGAAGAGGACCTGAACTATGGCCACATTCTGGAGGATCCCTATGAGCACTTGTTTCAAGATTTCTAGCTGGCCCAGAAACTCTCTTGTTGTTTTCGTGGGTAATTGTAGGCACTAGTGTATGGAGCAGGACTTTATCAGACAATCTAGTGTATTTATGAGTTCTCGGCGTATGCCCAGTAGGTCGGCCTCTCTAGTTTGTGATTATTTCTGAGATGCTTTCTGTGTGTTTGGAGAGGTCATTCCTGGTGTCAAGAGCAGGACTTTATTAGACAATTTAGTACATTTATGGGTTCTCCGCGGCCTCCCTAACTTATGACTCATGGCGTGATGCTTTCAGTGTGTTAGGGTCATTCCTCATGTGTATGTCACTAAGAGCAGGCTTTTATCAGACATCCTCGTGAATTCTCGGTGTATGCCCCGCAGGGAGACCTCTTTAGTCTATGTCTAATAACGTGATGCTTCTTCATAAGATTCTGGTATGGCCGTACCAATGTGAAACGTATACGCCAAGTGACAAGCCTGGGGGGCGCTCAACTCTGTGTGGAAGGAAGATGTTTCAGTAATTTGCTTAACATTCTGATCACTTTAGGCTACGATATCGTCAACTGATTGACCGGCACGCTTCGTCATCTCTATATCACATGCATCAGGCCCACCCGATAGTACAGACTCGATCACATCCCCTTAGGCTTGACGTGCAATATTTTTCACTCAACGCGTCCCCCTACATCACTACAAGTGAATTTGAGGGCTGTCTCTATCTTATTTAGCTTCTTATTGGCAGTGCTTACACCCAAGGCTCTGCGCATCTCACAGGTTAGACCTGTTCTATAGTCAATATGACCAGGACCTGATTCGGGTTCCCCGTCGACCTCTTTAATCAGTTCGCGGTACCCCTGAGCGGTCGCCCGATACCTCATACAGGTACTTCCCAATAAGCCACGCGTAGTTTCGATAGGTACTCGAATACTTCCAATGAGGCACGTTTCACCTCGATCGGTTCTATAATGCTTCAATTGGTCTCTCACTTTGCCAATTCGTCGCCCTTACTCATGATTTTTCGCCACAGGATTCGAGTCGAGTACTCCCTAACACCAGCCCTCTTCATCAGTCGCCACCACAGCACACACCACCAGCACCAATCAAAATGTAGTCCCACCTACTATCCATTGCCAATTCGAAACACATGCTTGCAATTTAGACACACATAAAACAAAATCATGGACGTGTCCTTCCGGCGCTGCTGAGACTGGAAAAAGACGCACTGGCGATTGCTACACTTGGGGCACTCCTTATCGGACCGGGGCAACGTCGGGTCATTGCCGATATCTTGGACCACGCCGGCCGTCTCGCCGATATTGGTGATGAGCTCGTGGCGGTACACCTTGGGGTTTTCTGCGAGTTCAGTGTAGCCGCAGTTCCGACAAGAGTATAAGAGCCGCTGCATGTTCTTATCCTCTTTGGGATACAACATGTTATTGCACTCGGCGCAAAACCGAAATGATGCCATGGCTCTTGACCTTGATACCTCTCTCGTAGTGTTCAACGCTTTGTTTTTCTTTGTAAAGTATCACGTGATTGCCTCGAGATCTATTCACGTGATCAAAAACTTTTCAGGCCAAAAAGTCCAAACCTTCATACCAAACACATCAAACAGTTGAAGATGTTGGCTCGTCGTCTCTCTTTGAGGACATTACCCAAGCAGCTGTTATACCCCTCCTACCATGCCATACGTCACAACTCATCAATCGCTGCGAGTCTGCCCGTAGACCCTAAAATTTCCGCTATTGTCGATTCAATCTCCACATTGACCCTCTTGGAAACCCTGCTGCTCGTCACGGAATTGAAGCTGCGCCTCAATATATCCGACATTGCTCTTCCCTCGGCTTCTTCCGCCGCCCCAGCCGCTCCTGCCCCTGCCGAAGAGGAAGTGAAGGCGCCCGTCGAGGAACAGACCATCTTTGCGATAAAATTGGAATCCTTCGATGCAAAGTCAAAGCCCAAGATCATCAAGGAAATCAAGGGATTGTTGGGCTTGCTGTTGGTAGAATCTAAAAAGTTTGTGGAATCCGCCCCCAAAATGTTGAAGGAGAATGTCGCCAAGGAAGATGCCGATAAAATCAAGGCTACTTTGGAGGGTTTGGGGGCAAAGATTACCTTGGAGTAAGGCGAGTGGTCACATCATTGATACTCGAATCACTAAGACAGGAAAGATATATGCTCTCTCTCATATTGAGCCAGGTAGATCCTAGACTTGTACATAATAGAAGTAGTCATACTACAGTCGCATACTGGAAGCTTCCCTCATACTAGACTCTTACCCCTATATACCCGTAGTATTCAAGATAGTAACAGCTTACATGTCTGCATACTCGACAATAATCTTTGATCAGCGAAAATCGTGTAATCAAACAATTGCCATTTCGCGTATCACCACCTCCTTCTCCTTGTACACCTCTTCTCATGACCAGCAGCCCGCCTGTCGATGCCAATACAACCTTTCCCCAGCTCCTCCATTCAACATTAATTATACCATGCGTGTCAATGGCCAATATCCCTCAACTAGCTGTGGATCTCTTGATCCACTCGTATCGCTTCTCCCTCGTGGGACTGCTCTCGCATACGTACTTGTACCCCTTTGCCTCGCCCAAGGACCGCTTGGAAAGTGACCCGGCCTGCCCTGGCGAATTTGCTACGGGCTTACAAGTCTATTATAGCAAAGAACATAATTTGACAATTCTTCAACAGCGGCTGCCTGTCATATCCTCCTATCTAACCGCCCACGCCACCACCGTCATTCGCCCCTTTATCGATCTTCACCAGTTCGCACGCGTCCTTGTGCTAGACTCGTCGGATGCGGGCCAGGTAGCTCGCGGCCCCAAGGAGCTGATTCACCTTCTAGGTCGTGAAGAGCTCGTCGCAAAATCCCTCGCCCATCTCAGCTTGCATGATAGTGACTTATCAGAATTTACTGACCCAACCAGTACTAGCCCATTCTCAAATCATTGCCAGTCCATCTACAAGCCTCTTCTCGACGTCGCCGCTCTTGATTTGAGCATTTTGCACACTTTTGTTTACGAGGGAGACAATTTTGGAGATGCCGAGGCGATGGCTTGTGCATTGGTAAAGGCGCTAGCTATCACGCCGTGCCCCAACTGGCTGCGACCAGTGAGCTGGAAAGGTGTGTATGGAGACAGGCCGATTCCTCGTGCAATGGAAGAGGGATTGTTTGGCTGATTGGTGGTAGGCTGATGTGGGTCTACCTTGGCTAATTGTAGGTGGCTTAATGTTTGTCTGCGACGTCTACGTGTAAAGCTACAGCTCATAGCTGACTTTCTTCAGGGCGCATTTCCTACATCTAAAGTAGTCCACTTACTACGGGGCTCTGTTAATACGGATCGAGCTGCGTAGGCCATTCGACTTTGAGTTTCTGTGATTATCGATAGATGAGTGTCTTTTGAAGGAGCCCAAGCGTGCGCAATTCCTACTTACTCGCCAAGTGTTGGCGCATTCCAGAGCTTTGTAGCGATATAACTGTATGAGCTAAGTTATACGGCGGTATTTGATGATGATGGCGAAGACCGCGTAATCAAGTGATCTACAGGAATTAGATACCTGACGTTGAAGCCCTGCTTAAGAGATAAATGGAAGAGCTGAAGGTGTTGTTGGCTTTCACAAAGTGCAAGTCTGGGGCAAGTCCTGTTTCAGGAATTCGTCATCCTGGACAGGATCGCCTCTTGCCCCACTAAATTGAGATCTCCATCGCATGAGATGGCATTGCCTTTCAACACCATCTGACACGATCCTCTTCTTGGAAAACAAACAAAGCCTCTATGAAAGATCGGTACACCAGTGTTCTATGCGATGACTTTCAAATTTCAGGGCATCGCATCGCCACGAAAAATTACACCCCACCACCAGTTGCACTTTTCACTCCATGTCTGTGGTCGGATCGCTCATATTCTGTACCCGCTGCGGAAACTTGTTGGAAACACATGGCTCACTGAAAAGCATCACCTGCGCGGTGTGCTTAACGCAGTATCCAAAGGCCAAGTTCGCCGACTTGAAGGTCATCACACGCTCCGCTGAGGATGCGTTTCCCTCGAGTTTGCGCATGAAACGGTCGGCCGTCAAGACGTCGCTAAAGTCGAATGAGTTGGATGAAGGCGCCACTATTAAGGAAAAGTGTCCAAAGTGCGGGTGTGAGGAAATGCAGTATCACACCCTACAGTTGAGGTCTGCCGATGAGGGTGCAACAGTTTTCTATACATGTCCAGAGTGCGGCTACAGGTTCAGAACTAATAACTAGTGGGCACTTCTTTGGGAACCGCTTGCTCGTGAAGGTTCTTTGCTGGTTAATTGAATAGTTCGTCATCGTGGGGCCGTTAGGTATTGTTCAAAACTCACTGGAGTACTCATCGCTGCAGACGACTCAGTTTGGAGCGTGAGATGGATGTTTGCGCGTTGGCCCAAACACTTGCTGGGCACTCGATACTTGCTCATCGTCATCTTGATATTCACGTGTCATGCTGCTCGAATCCTCGTGGTTTGTCAAGTTTGTATCACGATTCAGTCCGTGAAAGAGGAGTCGCAATTCTTCAAATTGACGATAATTTTTGCAGTATATGGAGGGAGGTCAGCTCAATGTACAGTGATGTAGCATAGGCGTCACTTAACAACCTCAACATTATAACACCGCGTACATTTGCTTGCTTCGACCTGTAGCCGTGAAGGTCATATAACCCGTATTGTTGGTTATTTAATCCGGAATTTGGGTCGTGCATCTGTGCTAACACCCAGACTGCAACGTTAAATTTGTGCAAAAAGTTAAAAAAGAAGAGGACGTGTCTTGGCTAAATCATAACCCGGAATTTACTTTAACTATTGCACTTCGGATGTCTTCTCACTGGTAAATGGGTTAATCCGGACGCTGATTCAGCAGAATCCGTTGTACAGCGGTCACGTCTCACAGGAAGAAAGGGTAAAGAACTCGCAAAAGAGCCCGGAGAGAGAACGCGACGGTGAAAGGCTCCATCAAACCATATTACTTGAACTGTAGAGCGCTCAAGTGAAAACTGATGTGATTGTGGACTAGGGAGCTCTGTGTTAACGATGACTCAGTAGGCCCTAAACATCGCTATTACGTTGTAATGAGGCATAATCTGGTATGTGTAATCAGGCCGTTGATGACCTCTCGACTTAGTGGCGCTCGCGATGGATACCGTCACCAGCATAGACGTCAGACCCTTGGCATTCACCGTAAATTTCTCTCACTCAACAGCTGAAGACCTAATACTACATTTCCACAACTGTCGATAACATCCCAAATACGGCCTCACTCTAGTCATAACCTCACTATTGTCACTACTTTCCTCACATGCTTATTGTATCTATTAAATCGCAGTAAGAAAAGCGACTTGAAATTCGTCACACATCACTTTGGAAAGCACCTTTCAATACATTATCTATCTATTACTCCTTCATGGAATACATTACTCGATTGGCTTTGACTTCCTCATCTTGTTACCGACTTCTCTTAATCAAGCCTTGACGGTAGCATACTCCATTTCATTGGAGTTTTCGTACTCGTACATATCCAAAGCAACCACTGCCGAGTCGCGAACAACCTCGTCCTTATCGTTGAGAAAACTTTGCAACACAGGCAAGCACTCATCGGTTGCAATCGAACCCAACGCCTCTGCAGCCTCGTGGCGGACCATGGGCTCCTCCCGCACGTCCTTCAAAACAGTGATCAAGGAAGGGACGGTGACGGGGTTACATAGCTGACCAAAGACGTATGCGATTTCGTGCTTGAACAACGCGGACGGGTCATTGAATCCCGAGGCAAGGGCCAAACATGCCACGTCCGAGCCCAAATCACGCAAGCGGAACATGGCACGGTACCGCTCAAACAACAGGACCTCTTGGTCGTTGAGGATCCGCTGCAATTCGCTGATACGGGATTCCTTGTCAGTTGCCATGGGCGGGGCCGGATCAATAGAAGTATAGCTACTCTTCTCCAACGTCTCGGTCTGCGCATCAGTCGAACCCTCCCATTTAATACGGGCAATTGCCAATTCGCACGTCTGGCGGATTTCCAAGCTGGGATCATTCTTGTAGTAGCTTTCCAACAATGCTAGCGAATCAGAGTCGCCTAAAGCGCCGAGAGCCTCTGCGGCCTCGTGACGTACCATGATCTGCTGAGAATTGTCCTGCAACACGTTTCTCAAGTAAGGTGCGGCTATTAGTTTGCGCGTTTGACCAAGGACATATGCGACTTCATGCTTTAAGAGCTCAGACAGGTCCTCGAAGCACTGTGCGATATACTCTATGGCGCGTGCGACCTCATCTGAATCGGAGGACTCTGAGCCGATACATTTTAGATTGAACAAGGCACGGAAACGATTAGCCAATTTGGTAGTTCCACTTTTATTTATGAGCACATCGCGTAGCTGCTCCAACGACGCTGAGTCAATATCTATTTCTCCTTCGGCCATCGGTCTTGTAAGTTGATGATCTAGAGTGGTAGTCTCGTTCGCTTAGAAATTCAGGAAAAAAAATTATCAGATGGTAACGTGTCGTGTGACGGCTTATTTGTAATCATCCTACGACGTGTCCTCCACGTGACAAATATTTGGGTGCGGTGAATTTTTCGGTGCAGAAGCCTTCCACAGTCTCGCTATAATAAGAAGTCACAGTATGGCGTCACAGGGCATTCCTGACTTATCCAACGCTATCGTAGCACAAGATGAAATGGGGAGACCTTTCATTATTGTGCGCGATCAAGGGAAGAAGCAAAGAAAGCACGGCTTGGAAGCTACAAAACTGCACATTTTGGCGGCTCGCCTGGTCGCATCCATCGTAAAGACTTCACTCGGTCCCAGAGGGATGGATAAGATCTTAATTTCACAGGACGGTGACATTACCATCACCAACGACGGCGCTACTATTTTGGCTCAGATGAGTGTCGACAATGAAATTGCAAAGTTACTAGTCGAATTGTCAAAGTCTCAGGACGATGAGATCGGCGATGGCACTACGGGAGTGGTCGTGCTCGCCAGCGCCTTGTTAGACCAGGCTCTAGAACTCATTGAAAAGGGTATCCATCCAATTAAGATCGCTAACGGCTTTGACGAGGCCTGTAAGGTCGCGTGCGCCCGCTTGGATGCTATTGCCGATGATGTTCTCGTCACTCCGGAAGCTACCAACGAAAACCTCTTGCGGGCTGCCAAAACATCTCTTGGAAGCAAAATTGTATCCAAGTGCCACCACCAGTTCGCACAGATGGCGGTCGATGCAGTGCTCGCCGTAGCCGATTTCGAACGTAAGGATGTGGACTTTGAGCTCATCAAGATGGAAACTAAAGTCGGAGGCCTGATCGAGGACTCGCTGTTGATCAGAGGCGTGCTCTTGGATAAGGACTTTAGTCACCCGCAAATGCCCAAGCAAGTCGCTGACTGCAAAATCGCAATCTTGACGTGTCCCTTGGAGCCACCCAAACCTAAAACTAAGCACAAGTTGGAAATCAGTACGGCTGAAGAGTTTAAGGCTTTGCAAGAGTATGAACAGCGTACATTTCTCGATATGATCAAGCACCTCAAGCTGTGTGGCGCCAATGTGGTGGCGTGTCAATGGGGCTTCGACGATGAGGCTAATCATCTCTTGCTTAGCCACGGCTTGCTGGCTATTCGCTGGATCGGCGGTGCCGAGTTGGAATTGCTCGCTATCGCTACAAACGGCCGCATCGTACCGCGCCTCGAGGATTTGACCCCGGAAAAATTGGGTACGGCCGGCCTCATTCGCGAACTTGATTTTGGCACCACTCGCGATCGCATGCTCGTAGTAGAGCAGTGCCAGAATACCCGTGCCGTTACGTGCTTTGTCCGCGGACTGAACCAAATGATTGTGGAAGAGGGTGTACGTGCATTGCATGATTCCCTCTGCGTAGTACGCAACTTGGTGCGTGATAGCCGCGTCGTGTACGGCGGTGGTGCTGCCGAGCTCGCATGCTCCCTTGCCGTCACAGAACTGGCAGATCGCCAGCAGGGCATCGGCCAGTATGCATTCCGTGCATACGCAGCGGCCCTTGATACCATCGTAATGACGTTACTGGAAAACCTGGGGTTGCCGCCGATCGAAACATTGTCGCTGCTCAAGGCTAAGCAAGTCACTGAACGTTCGAGCAATTTGGGAGTCGACTGCTTGGGCAAGGGTACGAATGATATGAAGGAATTATTCGTGGTTGATCCATTGATTGGCAAGAAGCAACAGTTATTGTTGGCTACGCAGTTGACACGCATGATTCTCAAGATCAATAACGTGATTATCAGTGGAAAAGATGAGTATTAGATTGTATGAGTGATTCGGGGGACTTTGGTGCATGCCCGCCTCTCAGTCCTGAAAGTAAATAGTTAAGCATGTGCATACAAAGAAGTAATCGCGTATCGATCAAAAGAACGAGGACTGTGTGGGCATATCGAGACGAATAATTTTGCGGGCAAAAATATATGGCATCATGCAGTGTGATGAATAGTTGCGTGCAGCGCGGCATGGCCGGGTCATCAAAAGGTCAGCTGCTTTCTATCGGAGTTTGATATGCCGGAAGAAATATTACGAAGAGTTAAAAATTGAAACGTGGAGATGGTCTATCGGAAGTTTGACCGCACATGCTTACATAGGCTGTGAATAGACACCAGTTGCAGAACTGATCCCAGGCCTGGGTTTTCTAGCATTACAAAGTGTTTGATAACCAATTACTAATGCTCGGCGCAACTCGCAAAAGTCAGGCTGTACTGTAAATGGTATCTTCTCATGACGAATTCGAAGATCCACTTCGAATGAGTCGAGTTCGAAATTTCTTCGAATTATTGCGATATTTCTCTAAGCTAGGATCGATGTGTGAGTTTTAAGAGGTCTTACGCAATTGATAACGATTCAAAAACCCCTTTTTGCGTCATTCCGACCCTGCGTACTTCTCTCCTTTCGGCTTGCTGGTGGAATTTAGGCAGCAGTTTGAGTTTATAAACAGCACGGAAGTTTCAGCATGCTGAATGTGGAAGCATTTTTGTGGGAGTTTTCTGAAAAAGCCGCCTTACATGAGGGAACGTCCGAGTTACTTCGAGTAAGAACATTGGAGGCAGATTTAATATTTGAAATTATGAATGGATAAGACAAATAACTAAATTATGGATGAATTGATGAGACAATTATCTCGGATTTTGGGCCAATCCGTCACGCAATTTGTAATCGCATTAGAAGTATCATCAAACTATGAGTCTTGTTAGGTTCGGCAACGGGCCGCTCCGACCATAGATTCAACATAATCCGTACGATCGAGCTACACACGCTAAAAAGCCCCAACCGCCGTAAGTGGGGATTGGGGTTATATACGCGATGAGATGCCCTGCAGTGAGCCGGACTAAAGAGACTTGACAACAGGAAATGGCAAAGCCGGGAGTTACCCGGCACTCCAGGAGCCAACAGGGTACTCTACCCTTACAAGTCTTTCCTGCTTCAAAATTGTGAACCTTACTCTAGAAATCCATAAACAAATGTTTGGAGACAAAATTTTTAAATGAAGCACTGCCGATCAAAAACCAGCATCAAAGTGAAAAGGGGTATTTGTAGGTGATCTGATTTTAGGATTGCAATGCATCCCTTTATTTTACAACAGGAAGATATCATTAGTGGTCATTGAGAGTCATTATTTGAATAGTATACACATGATAATGCAGCGATATTTACAGGAACGAAGGACGCGCGGAAGAAATTAGCCACTGCCATATCCGTGATGAATTGAGGTCGTCAGACTCAGACTCGAGGGAGACGACGAGGAAATTGCGCTGGTTGAGGTGGTGGTTGGGGGGCAGGAGGCAGGAGGCGTGGAAGACGATGAAGCAATGGTGGTCGGGGGGCAGGGGGCAGGAG
>JAKTSS010000004.1:0-113332 GCA_030580355.1 Debaryomycetaceae sp. yHKB357 | reverse complement strand
GATGATCTCACTCCTTACGCGATAATATAATTAGACTCCCATCATCAAGGGAGAGTTTTGTTCTTGTAAAAGAATAGCTATTGCGTCACTAGAGACGAAGAGATCTACCGATCACTGAGTTTCAACAAAAATTGAGTCCTGCTAGGTCGATCTAGATTTGCCGTGGCGGATTAGCCGCACCCAACAAATGGCTGCGAACACACCAATCTGTTTCCCAAAGAGTCACGGCTGCAGAATCACCAGTCTATCTGAGAAACCGTGACACGCACACGCGCAAAACTCTGATTGTGAAGAGACAATCAGCCGCTGGTGGGGTAACACAAGGCGAGTTCAGAATATGTGCTGTAATTCTTTACAGATCAACCCTACTTTGAGAAAACAGCAATCTCAAAAACATCATACAGGAGCCCCCAGCACTGCCTTCTTGATAGTTATCGCCATGAACCTTTGAAGCCTGTCACTCAATCTTGAACAACAAAATGCAGTTAACATTTGAGCAGCGATTGGGAGAACACTAACAAGTAAACATTGTCAATAGATGAAGTTGATACGGGTAATTTTCCCAGGCAAAGCACCTTTTAGACTGAAATCCACTGGCGGAGTGTGGGTGAGTTCGAAGCAGATGTATCGTGGATGCTGGCAGGTATACCTTGAGAGTAGGAGCGATCTTCTCTGATCGGATACAAAGACGTACCAGAGGTATACACAGTTGCAGACCACGATGCGACGCACACTGAAGAGCAGAGGCCAACTTTGGACTCATTGTCAAGCAGAGAAGAAACGGCACGGGTTCAACTTGTTCTCTGAGTAGTTATCGGCACGACCGAGGCACACCTCAGCTCGGGAGAGAAGTGTCAAGATGTAACAATACGTAAGAGTGCACAATTGTATCAGTTACGAGTCGTAAACTACTGACTCGTCACGGTGTGTAGAAAAAGGCAGACCTCCAGCATAGGGCGGACCAGGTGGACCAACACCGTTTATAACTGCACAAAAAAAAAGCGACTGGCAAAGCCACTACAATGAGTCAGATCGTGTACACCCTCATCGCCAAAGGATCGGTGTTACCCGACGCTCAAGTAGCTCAATTCCAAGCCAGATGTTCTGGCGAAACTTGCGTCAAGCGTCTTTCGCCGCGTGCGGTGGACGTATCCAGTTCCGAGACTTGTCAATCGGTATCGGAAGCTCGTGAGTTGGCAAAGCAGCAATTCGAAACAAACGAGTACGATGTTATAGTGCAAGAAGCATCGCAGCGCCGCAAGAGGCTCGTGGTGTTTGATATGGACTCTACTCTTATTCAGCAGGAGGTGATCGAGTTGATCGCCGCGTACGCTAACATACAAGATAAGGTGGCCGAGATCACGGAGCGGGCCATGAACGGCGAGCTCGATTTCAACCAGTCGTTGCGCGAACGGGTAGCGCTACTCAAGGGGATCGATTCACTGCGTATTTGGGAAGAGCTCAAGACCAAGATCATCATCACCGAAGGTGCGCGTCCTCTCTGCGCCGCCTTGAAACGGCTCGGGGTCGTGATGGCAGTCTGTTCTGGCGGATTTATTCAGTTGGCACAGCACGTTCAGAAGGAGCTCCAGCTAGACTATGCATATGCCAATACTCTAGGCATTGACGAGAACAATATCTTGAACGGGACGACGATCGGCGACATCGTAAATGGCGATAAGAAGGCGAGCTTGTTGCGTGAGATCGCCAAAGCCCACGGCATTGACCCGCAAGATGCATTAGCGGTTGGTGACGGTGCAAACGACTTGCCAATGATGCGGGCAGCCGGATTTGGAGTAGCGTGGAACGCGAAGCCGACTGTTCAGAAGCAAGCTCCGTGCTGTTTGAACTCAAACACCTTGAGGGACATTTTGTACATCATGGGCCTTGACGATGCCGAGATCGCTCTGCTATAAATTCGTTGTAGTACCTACTATAGAAAGAATACCTAAACAAGTACCTAAACATGAAACACCCCTCTACTTTACCAAAATGCCCTTTGCGACTCCCATGATCGCGTTGAAGACCAATACCTCGGATCCCGGCAATATCAGGTGAATACTGATGGTCAGCTCCTCGATGACGCCCTTTTGCAACAAGCGATGGCGCATGACTCCACAGAGACAGCCGGAGGAGAGCATAGGCGTGATCCAGCGGTCGCCGTGCCTGACGGCCACGTTGGTGATGGTCCCCTCAGTGAGCACCCCCTGAAAATTGTACAAGAGCGCCTCTTCGCGCCCAGGCTTTGCGCCGGGCAACGTCTGGGCGCGAGCATCGGTATAGTGCTTCCGCCACGTTGTCTTGAACGAGGTAAAGGGCGAGATGGGGGTGGGCATCTTTGCGGTATACAAATCGAACGTCGGCTCTACATCTAGCGCCTCCAAATTGTCAATTGGCGGGGTATCGTGCACCTCGACCGAAACCGAACCGTCCAACTTGACGAGAAGGCGGATCTTGTATGGCGACAAGGTACTCTTTCCAGAATTGGAGATGGCCTCCACGAGCTTTTGCACGATCAAGTCGCGCGGTAGCTCGAAAGTATTGGTCTTTTCATAGTGCTGCGCAAAGTAGCCGAGGGTGTACTGCAAGCGCAGCAAGTGCAAGTCTAGCAAGTAAAAGTTTGACGGTGTGATCTGGGTCGCGAGATGCGGCGGAGACGGCGTCAAGGACGGGTCGTAGCGGATCGTGGAGAGCAACTCGAAGGACAGCGGGTCGCGCTCAAAGTTCGGCTCGGAGTAACCGAGCTCTACAGATCGAAGCACCGCTTCGTAGTCGTCCATTTCTTGACGTTCATTACACATTTGGTAGTCTAGAGCGGTTTCGCAGAATGCAAGAATTACGGGGATCTCTACGTATTATGTGCAGGTGGAGATGGAAGGACCACCAACCTAGTAGGGGCGGTACCGCTTCTTCTCCCGCATTTGCCTGACCTTTTCCTGGTCCAGCTTGAACTTCAAGAGCAATTCGTTCATTTCCTCCTTCTTTTTCTGGCGCAACTGGAACCGGTAAAAGTCGGGATGCTCCTTCTTTTTCTGTTTTGCCTGGATCTTGGCGAGCTCGATGCTGTTATCGCGTTGCTGGGCCAGTATGCCGGCCTTGGTCTTGCGGTGCAGGCTCACGACCATGGTGAAGCCGTCCTCATCGACCATCTGCGTTTGCAGTTGCAATTCTGCGATGGATTGCGCCTCAGCGCGATCAAAGTCCGCGAGAGCCTGGGCCACGTCCTGCGACAACTGGTGCGGGTCGAGCTGGCGGGAATGGAGTTTTGCGAGGTAGTAAGCCGCACCGAAATCGCTTGATTTGAGGGGCCAGTTGACGGGCGATGATTGTGAGGCCGATACTTTTTTCAACGCCTGGAATGCGAGCGACAAGGCGGGTTTATCCACAAACTCTATCAATGCACAGTTTTTAGGGAGAAAGAAATGGCTCGTGGTGGGATGGCTGGCGAGTTCCAAGTCCGAGGTGAGCCGCAGCAAGTCGATCCACGTATCCTGGTTTGTGAGAGGCGTGAGCGGGCTCGGAAAGTAGTCCTGTACTGTCGCGCCCATGGCTATAGCGGCAAAGAATTTGCGGACGGTGGGGAGGGAGGTTTTGATGGGTAGGTTGCATGCGAAGAGAGATTGGTTCTTGGACGCATCGCCCGTTTTGTTATCGTGTTTGCGGCAATATATGTAGTGGGGATGCTTGGTGTCCGGTAGGAGAACCGGTATTACGAGGAATCCCTTGATCTCTGACGGTGGCATGTCGGCTAAGTCCAGTGCGATGACATGGTATATGGAGGCATCTCAGGCCAAAGTTCCACGGTCATGTGATGCAATTGTCATTTTTGGATTAGTAAGCTTTGTCGGTGTCGTGGTCATGACAGTGTCGTGGTCTTCAAAGGTGAGAGAAGGCGCGAGAAGGGGTTCAAACAGGTACAAGAGTACTGATGGGGAGTTTATATAAAGAGGAGAAAGAAATGTTTGTTTGGTAAAAGTGTGCCCACTCGAGCAGAAGAGGAGGCACTCTTTTTGCGGTGAAACCCCCATGGAGCCGGCACTGGAGAGGGCTTTACGCAGGATGTAGGGGAGGGCTACTCAATACCGTGTTTGAGACGAGTATGTTCCCTTTAACTTGCTGAAAAAAACCCCGTCCATGTTACCTGCTGGAGACATTTTTTGACGAGCTAAAGACGATCACGTTTCGTCCTTCACTTGACAAGGGCCTGACCTCGATTTGAACACGATACACTCAATTGATCTCACTTGGGGACAGGATGGTTCAGTGATCAGCTACTTGTCCTGATTACATGAGACTCCTAAGCGCATGTGCATTGGTACTATAGAAGCACGCTGGAAGAACGATTTGAAAACACAGGGTGTGCCCTGGTGGTCCGCCTGTTCAAACGGAAATATATTCCTGCGAGTATGCTGGAACCAGCAACCTACAACAAGCACTGAATATCAAAGATAGTTTAATAGAATAGGTGACGCTATAATTTCCGGTACACTTTCCACACTGCGTCAACCGGCTAACCACCAGGGCCACTCCAAAATTCGCAGCCAATAAAAAGTGCTCACAAAATAGCCAATTGCGCCCAATTGAAGACAAGCGATAAAGTACACAAAGGCCAATGCAAACACCGTGTCTATTGTCTTGGCCATGCAAAAAAAAGTTGATTGCAGAAATTGCGCTCCGCATGACTTTGCAGCCGCTTCTACGACCATAGCAATTGTAAATCGTGAGCATGCCTGTGCAACGACCAAAGCAAATGTAAATCGTGGCCAGCCTCTGTAGAATCACTTTTTGCATCCACTGGTCTTGCCCTGTGCGGCCAAACTCGCATCAAGCTCATCGGCCTTGATACATATTTGCCGCTGGAACTCTAGCTTGAAGCCGCAGAGAAAGAGCAGCTCGTAGACCATAAAGAGGGGCGCGAGCCACATGGTCTCGATAAAGTTATTGTTGAGCAGCTGGCACTTGCACTCGTATTTTACGTGGCCAATGCCCTGGCCGACGAAGCCCAGGACAAGGAGGATTGCGGCGACAGTAAAGTAGAGGTAGGTCTGGGTCGCGTGCAAGCGCAGGTAAAGGTTGGAGAAGTAGTAGGCCAACTCGACCCAGCCGAGGGCAAGCGGGAATCCGACCTCGATGTTGAGGTAGGTGTAGAGGGCCGCGCTGGTCCAGCAGAATATGGAGCCGGCATTGAGGTGCTTTGCGCCGAGCGACACGGCGAACAAGAACATTGCAAAGCCAAGGGTGAGAAAGGGCACAAACGGCAAGTGGAGGAGGATGTTGACGCGGTTACGGTGGTACGACTTGAAGAAGACGATCTGCGCGTCAAAATCCAAGAGCGAGGGCATGAGAGGAGGATGGAAGCAGGATGGAGCAGAGATGGAATCAAAGTTGGGGGGGGAATAGATTGAAGGATTGTAAAGCAGGCGGAGAGAGCTTGGCAGAGAGCTGGAGATGACCAGGCTGAAATAGAGTTTTAAGGGAAGATAAACAATAAACGAGTAGCAGAGTAGGGTTTGGGTGCTGGCAAGTGAAAAGTACCAGCTATAAGATGATGGCTAGTGACGAGCAGTATCTAGTGATGAAGATGAAAGACAACTAGTATGTAGTACGAGCGCTACACAAGTGGGCTGAAACCGCTTTTTAATCATTTACGGGCGTTTTAGGCGCCGGCGATTAGAGAAGGGAATCTCCAATCAAGCGGCCAGATCCGGCAAAGTACGAGGAAAAGAGTGATCGGCTACGGCCAGGGCCCGCTGGAAAAATATGTGGCGCCACCCTCCTGCGGCTAGCCGGTGATCCTGAGCACATGACCAGGAGCGGACGACACAAGGGAACAATAAAAGCACCCAAAGGAACAATCAAGTGGTACGGTGCTGGTTACGGCGGCGTGTGTCGGCGATAGCGGGCGACCTGCCGGATCCGGTACCTGGCGTCGCAATAGCCGCGGCCTGCCTCTGGTGCGAGGAGGGAAAATGTGTCAAGGCGGCTCACGTCTAGAAAGCGCCGCGACCACCCCACACGCACCCACATTTTGAAATATTTTCCTCCAATGGGCGTGCTACCGTCAGGGGCAGGTGTCGGGGCTTGCCGCGGCATCGCGCGTACGCAACAGGAGTGATTAGTCATGGGGCTTGCCGAGGGTGAAACTTTAGTGATAATTGGATTACATAATACCTCGTAAAATCAGGTTGTGTTATTTTTCAACTTGTGCCACAACAAGACGTGTTACAATTCGCATCGCATCTTATTTTAACACCACAATCAGGGGCAACAAAAGCGCAGCCGAGGCTCTGATTGGCCAAGCGATGTCGACTTATCAAGCGAACTGAGCCGTACCCCCAGGGAGACGCTCCACGAGGAGACGGGATTGGAGCCACACGGCGTGCAAGAGAAGAGACGCGTCTTCCCGCGGGTATTCAATACAAAAGAACAAAGACGCGTCTGCAGCAGTCTCGTATAACTTGTGGGAGTAAGGAGGGTGAGGCGCGCAGGATCCCGCGGAATCGCCAGTTTGTGAATATTCTGATTGTGATATTCTATTGAGTGATATTCCTTCCCGTGATATTCCATTGAGTGATATTCTCGATGAGTGATATTCTTTCCCGTAACATTCCCTCCCGCGACATCACACTCAGTAATATTCAACCTGCATATAAACCCATGGTACTTTTTTTTAGCACCTCATCACCATTAGAGGCGCCCTTGTCCAACCACAACAGACGCCGGCCAATTGACCGCCAATGAACTCGGAACTGCTCTTGAAGGCGCTCCAAGGCACCTTGGAGGCCCTGCGCGATACCCGCCTGCAGCTGGAGCAACAGCTCCGTCTCTTTGAGGCCCAGCCGGGGATCACCTCCTACTTGCTCAGCGTCATCACCGCGTCCAACGTCCCCGCCCCGGTCCAGAAGGCCGCGGCCGTCTACTTCAAGAACCGCGTCGCCAACCACTGGCTCGCCCCAGACAACAAGCCGCCGCCGCCAGAGCTGATTCCGGATCTGGAGAAACCGCTTGTCAAGCGCAACTTGCTACAGGCCATCACCGCGACGCACAACTCCCCAAACCTCCAGGCGCAGCTCACGGCGGCGCTCCTGTGCATCTTGACGGCTGAAAAGTGGGACGACCTCGTGCCGGACGCCACCGCCATGCTCCAGGACTTTTCAAACGTTGCCAACTGCGCGACGGGCCTCATCTGCATCTACCACTACACCAGGAATTATCGCTGGCTGGGCCAGTCCTCCAAGGCCGCCAACCCCGTCATGGAGGATATCACCGCCCAATGCTTCCCCGTCTTGGAAGACTATGCCCGCAAATGCTTGGCGCAGACCCCGCTGGACTCCCGCGACATGCTCTTGCGCTACGTCATCAAGATCTTCAAGTTCGCGACGCAGCTGCTGCTACCGTCCTACTTGGCAGACTTGTCCCACATGGGCTCCTGGTGTGAATTCCACCTCATGCTCATCAAGGAGGACGGCCGCGACTGCACCACAGACTATGACGACTGGGGCGGCGACGATGTGCTCTTGCCGCGGGCCCGCCTCGTCAAGTGGTGCTACGCCAACTTGGCGCGTTTGGTGGTCCGCCATGCCGGCAGCACCCGCGAGAACGAGCAGTTCGCCCACGGCTTCTTGTCCTCGTTCGTCCCGCAAATCCTCACATGCTACTTTCAGGTCATTGAAGAGCTTCTGGCCAAGCGGCGCTGGTTGCTGCCGCATTGCATATACCACATGCTCACCTTCTTTGAGCAGTTGATCAATACCCTGGCCTGGGCCCTCATCGCGCCCCAGTTGGAGGCCTTGATGCGCCACCTCGTGCTCCCCATCTTGTCGGTCGACTACCGCAAAATACGCCTCTTTGAGGAGCTGGAACAGGACTACATCGCCCGCTACTTTGACCCGTCAAGCCGGTTCGGCGAGCGGCTGGACGACGTGGCCGCGTTCGGCTTTGTGTACCGCTTGGCGCACCTCAAGTTTCAGGAAACGTGCCAGCTCATGCTCACGTTGATGCAGGAACAGTTCGCGGCGCGCGCGGCTAACCGCTCAGACACCGAGTGCGCCGGCCGCGCCGAGTGCGCCCTCCGCCTACTCTCCATCTACGGTAAAGGCCTCCACAACAAGACGCTGCCCGTCAAGGGCCAGGTCGACTCGATCGTGCAAACGTACGTCTGTCCTGAAATGACCGCGGACACATGCCGCCAGTATCCGTGGCTCGCCGGCAGGGCCCTCGATACCGTCGCCCGTCTCGATATAAAGTTTGCAAACCTGGCAGTGTTGCAGCAGGTGTTCCAGGCGGTGGCGCAGTGCTTCCAGATGGAGGATCACTATGCGGTCCAGCTCATGGCGGCCGACGCCTTGTGCACCCTCGTGGCCGAGGACGAGGTCCTGGCGATCGTGCTGGCACAGCTGCCCCAGCTCATGAACGCGCTCATGCTGTTGTCCATGGACCACGAGCTGGACATTTTGGCGAGCGTCATGGAGGTCTTTGTCGAAAAGTTCGCCAAGGACCTTGAGCCATACGCGACGCAGTTGCTGGTGCAGTTGGTGCAAAAGTTCACGCGGCTCGCGGAGCAGATGGTGGACGCGCAGGGCGACGAGACCGATTTCGAGCACCAGGCGCTGGGCATCTTGCTGACGCTCTTGACGCTCGTGGTGGCCATGACGCTGGCGCCGCAGGTGGTGCGCCAGATGGAGCCGAGCTTGCGTGAGTTGGTGCTGTTTGTGTTGGAGAACGACGTGGTGGTGTTTCTCGGCGAGGCGTTGGAGCTCCTCGAGTCGGTGATTGGCAGCACGCACGAGGCGTCGCCGTTTATCTGGGACATGTTTGGCGCGTGCGTGGTCGCGTTCGACAAGTACGGGTACGACTACTTTGACACTTTCCAGGGCTTTTTTGAGAATGTCATTACCTTTGGGATGGTGCTGGCGACCATGACGCCCGACAGCGAGCCGGTGCAGGCCATGATCAACATTTGCCTCACGGTGCTCCGGGACGAGGACGTTGACCCCGTGTTCGCGGACCTGGCGTTGCTGCTCTTGGAGCTTGTAGTGGTCGCGCTCAAGGAGCGCATGTCGCAGGTGCTCCAGCCGTTCTTGCAGCAGGTGTACAGCGTGTTTACGCGGCTCGATGCCGAGAACAAGTTTGACGGGTTCATGTTGCACCACCTTTCGGTGCTCCGCATCATATTCGCGGCGCTCTACGCGGACGCCGCGGTGACAATGACGTTCTTGCAGCAACAGGGGTTTGTGGCGGGCTTTTTGCAGTTGTGGCTCAAGCACTCGATGGACTTTTACAGCGTTTACGGGTGCAAGTTGCAGGTATTGGCGAGCCTCGCGCTCCTCTGGCTGCCGGCTATTGTGCAGTTACCGCAGGACATGGTGGGCGAAGTGGTGGACTTGCTCGTAGGCCTGGCGCAGGCACTCCCCGGCGCGATGCGGGCACGCGACGAGATATTTAATAGAGAGATGGTCAAGCCGAGCAAGCTGGGCGACGAGGACGGCGAGGACGCGGGGTACGAGGGGTACGAGGACTTGGAGATTGACGATGCCGAGTTGGAAGCGTTGCGCAACACGCCGCTCGACAGCGTCAATGTGTTTGCTGTGCTCGCCGACATGTTGATGGGGTTGCAGCAGCAGGACGCGGGGCGGTACCACCAGCTCTTTGGAGAGTTGGACGAGGCGCCGAAGCAGTTTCTCGAGAGTCTTGTGCAGGTGCAGCAGCAGGTTCAGCAGCAGCCGTAGGTGTGTAAATACGTATAAGACATTGTCATTAAACAGGGCAGCAGGAGTTGAACACGCTCAGCGGGTATCGAACAGGCTCAGCGGGTATTGAACAGGCTCAGCAGGAGTTGAACGAGGTCAGCGGGTATCGAACAGGCTCAGCAGGAGTTGAACAGGGTCAGCGGGAGTTGAACAAGGTCAGCGGGTATTGAACAGGGTCAGCTGGAGTTGAGTAGGCTCAGCGGGTATTGAACAGGCTCCGCAGGAGTTGAACAGGCTCAGCGGGTATTGAACAGGGTCAGCAGGAGTTCAGCAGGCTCAGCGGGTATTGAACAAGGTCAGCGGGATTGGAAAGGCTCAGCGGTAATCAATCATGCTCAGCAGGCACCAAAAAGGCTCACAGGTACCAAAGAGCTCAGCCATGGGTGGAACAGGCCTGGGAGCAGATGCTGGACGTGATAAGCCAGACCGACACCCGAATCAGGGCGCGCCTCTGTGGTAGGTTGTGAGGAGCACTAGACGGAGTAAATGTGGCTCCAGCACTCGCAAATTTGTTGCAACTGCGCCAGTTCTTCGAGTTCGGCTAGGGGGAAGCAAAAGCTCAAGTTCTGTTGCCTTTGCAAGGATTTCAATTTCCAAAAAAAAATGGCTGCGAAAAGGTCGCGGCAAGCAGAACAGAGTATGATGTTCTGTCGAGTCACGAGCTGGAATATCCCAAAACCACCAATTGGAATATTTTAAACCACCAGTTGGAATATCTTAAAACCACCAGTTGGAATATCTTAAAACCACCAATTGGAATATCTTAAAACCACCAATTGGAATACTCACACCACCTTACCCCATTACCTAATCATCTCTCCAAAACTTTAACCAAAATCAACCGGCCCCATCTCCTTCCCAATGTTCTCAGGGTTCGGATCGGTCTTCAGCAACGTTCCCAGCAATGCGCCGCAGACGTTCCAGGAGCACTATCGGTGCTTCCCCATTCTGATGATGCCCGACTCGTCCCGCAAGGACGACGCCAACTTCGCCGGCAAGATCTTTTTGCCGCCCCTGGCCCTTGCGCGCCTCACCACGCTCCACATCCGCTATCCCATGCTCTTCCGTATCGCCAGCGGCGGCAAATGCACCCACACCGGTGTCTTGGAGTTCACCGCCGAAGAGGGCCGCGTCTACGTCCCCCAGTGGGCCGCGGACGCTCTTGCCGTCAATCCGGGCCAGGTCGTCTCCGTCGAGACCTGCGACTTGCCGCTCGGCAACTATGTCAAGATCGAGCCCCAGCTGGTCGACTTCTTGGACATCTCTGACCCGAAAGCCGTCTTGGAAAACGCCCTCCGCAACTTTTCCTGTCTCTCCGTCGACGATATCATCCAGATCTCCTACAACGACACCGTCTACGGCATCAAGGTGCTCTCGGCCAAACCGGAAAACTGCGTGTGCGTCGTCGAGACCGACTTGGAAACAGAGTTTGCCCCGCCCGTCGGCTATGTCGAGCCGCAGTACGAGCCCAAGCCGGTATCTGCCCCGAAACCGGTCGGCCGTGGCGCCGGCGCCGCCAAAATGGCCGACGCGATCGGCTATGCCGGTATCGTCGCCAACGCCACGCGCGCGGTCCCGTCGTTCACGGGCCACGGCCAGAAACTCTCGGGAAAGGCTGCCGAAACCAAACAAAGCCCCGTCTCGGTCGCGGACTTGGACCTTGACGCGCCGCCAGCGCCGCTTCCCTTGCCCCTGAACCAGCTCTTCTTTGGGTTCCCCATCGTGCCGTTGACCCCGGACGAGAGCGACGCGGAAGCCGAGAGTGCGGTGCGCTTTGAAGGCGCGGGCCAGCTGCTACGACAGAGCAAGAAGCGGCGCGACACCTCGGACGCACACGTTCCCTTGAAGAACCATTCGCGCAGTCCTCCAGATATCATTGAGATTGATTGATTTTTCCGATATCATTGAGATTGATTGATTTTTCCGATATCATTGAGATTGATTGATGTTTCCGACATCATTGAGATTGATTGATTTTCCGATATCATTGAGATTGATTGATGTTCCCGGTGAATGATGCTGGTGGTTCCTGAGTTTATCGAAATAATTAAGTTTGGGGGTTTTCTTGATGTGTCACTCAATAGTCGAGAAGGTCGAGTCGGTTGTTGGTTTTCTTGGGTAACCCAGTAACTGCGGGACTTGTCAATTGTCCTACCCGACTCTCTTGATTGTGCCAAACCACCTACTAACATGTCATAACACCACTATCATGTCATTACACCACTCTCATGTCATGTCACCACTCTCATGCCGAACCACCAACTACTACTATACTCGCCTGAACATACCCCAAAGTTTTGACGGATGCGCGCGCCTCTTTCTCCATGCTATATACTCTGAGGCGAATGTGGAGAATCACGCATTTACGAACGAAAACTCCACTACACGAATGTATAATAAATGATGACTGTTATATAATTCTAGCTCCTGGTACGTGAGACGAAGCGATTGCGACTCGGTCCCGACGGACAATGCTGCGAGGGAAGGAGAATCCCCAAAGGACAAGTCGGTAATCTAGAGTAGGCAGTCGCAAACAATCAAGAGGATCCCAAGTAAACAATATGTTGATTCAAAGTCATTTTCCAGGAAACAATGCGGCAATCGGGAGAGATTTCGTAAAACAATGCATAATGTATCGCCAACAATAGGCGCCAGAAAATTTGCAGCCAAAACGATAAGAGGACAGGTCGCTGGATGGCAGGTACTGCCTCGGCAGCGTCAGGTAGCTGTCGAGAGAATGCCAGGGCAAAGCCTCGACGTCACAAGCATGCGAGGGTATTCAGGCCGGTGAAACGTCGTTGCCCTGGGCCATTGCCATTTCCGTATGGTACACGATATCGCTCGCCTCCCACGGGTACGCGATCCACACGTCCGGGACGGTTTTCGCGGCAAAGTAGCGCTGGTGCTGGACGATATCGAGGGGCAAGTCGGCGCGCTTCTGTTTCTGCTTATCGTGCAAGACAAAGACGGCGAACTTTGTGTCGTTGGGGTCTTTCCCGGAGGCGGCACACTGGTCGACCACATCCTTCTTGAGCTCGGAGATGGCGTAGTGGAGGGTGGTGCGGGTGTCGTCGACCTCATCGACGATCAAGATGTTCTTGCCGACGAGATCAATGTGTGACTGGGCATAGTCGATCCATTGGGTGCGCACGACGGTGGTGCCGATGCAGTCCGCGTCGGCGCCCTGGACCAGCTCGTAGAGGGAGAGGATGATGGCCATGATGCGGACGGTGGGCTGGCCCGGCGACGAGAGGAAGGTGCGGAGGATGCGGGCCGGGATGAAGCCGCCGCCGCCAATGGCGATGATGAGATCGGGTTTGAAGGGCGCGATGCTGACCGCCGCGGCCTGGCAGAGCTGGTGGACGTTGTTATAGGAGATGTATAGTTTATCGGTCATGGGCAGTGGCAGGGTGAGCTGGGAGTGGCTGTGGAGCTTGATAACTCCGAAGAGAAAAAAAAGATGATTTCGTTAATGTGATGGTATCGTAGTCCGGTTAATGCGATGATATCGTTTTCTGGGTAATGCGATGATATCCGATTACCGATAATACA
The DNA here is from genome assembly GCA_030580355.1 of Debaryomycetaceae sp. yHKB357. Taxonomy (NCBI): domain Eukaryota; kingdom Fungi; phylum Ascomycota; class Pichiomycetes; order Serinales; family Debaryomycetaceae; species Debaryomycetaceae sp. yHKB357. Next base: position 100,031 of record JAKTSS010000004.1, on the reverse strand, counting down.
ATAATATCATTAAAGCAAGATATAACATTACATAATCAAAGGACAGCACATGCATCACGTGATTGACGTCAAGAGTTTCCAACGGGCCGTTCCAACAGCTAAGCTCCGAACCAGCCAAAGACCACGCCGGCTCCTCCCGCTAGAGCAATTCCTAGTACTACCACTGCGTGCTATGATTCTAACACACGTGCACAACCTCCTACTCTTGCTCCCCGTTGTTCACTCCGCCATCATCGGAATCGACTATGGCCATCTGTTCCTCAAAGCGGTGCTCCTAGGCCCCAACCACCCCTTCGAAATCATTCTTTCTCCAGACTCAAAGCGCAAGGACTTGGCCGCCGTCGCTATTCGCGCCGCCAAGGACTCGTCCCACATTGACCGCGTCTACGGCCTGCGCTCCACTCCCTTTTGCACCCGTCTGCCGCATTCGTGCCCGGCCCACATCGCGTCCATCCTCGGCCTACTGCCGTCCTGCCACGAGGCCGCTACCTACTCCGCGGACCATTTCGGCCTCGCCATTTCCCCAGACTCCCACCGCCCCAATGCCATTGTTCTCGATCTCGGGTTGGGCAATTCCACCTACCTCTTCTCCCCGGAAGAGCTAGTGGCAATGCACTTGCTGCAGATAAAGAGCAAGGCCGTCTCAGACTTGTCGGCCCAGTCTAGGTCTTCGGACGCCGTCCTTGCCGAGGACGTGGCCATCGCCGTGCCCCCCTTTTTGTCGCCTGAACAGCGCAATGCCTACCTCGACGCCCTCTCCCTCGTCCCCTTTTCGAACATTCTTGGCTTGGTCGACTACGGCACCGCCGTCGCCCTCAACTACCTCCTGGGCCGCCAGTCAAACTTGTCTCCAGACAAGGAGTACCACGTTGTTTTCGATATGGGCGCCGGCAGCACCTCTGCCACCCTCTTTTCCACCCTCTACAACGGCCTGTCCGTCTTGGAGTTGGAGGGCATGGCCTACGACCTGGAGCTCGGCGGCCACTACTTTACCAAGCTGATGCACTCTCTCATCTTGGAGAAATTCGCCCGCCGCTTCTCCATCAGCGCAAAGGATGTGCCCGACACCGTCAAGTCGCGCCTCTGGCAAACCGCAGAAGTCGCAAAGATCACGCTCACCGTGAACGCCGACTACTCCACCCTGTTGGAGCTGCTTTATCAGGACAAGGACTTTGCCGTCAAGGTGCTGCGCGACGAGTTTGAGGAGTATAACCTGGACATTCTGGAGCGGATCACCCTCCCCATCACCAAGGTGATTGCAGACGCAGGCCTCCTGCTCGGCAAGATCAAGCTGGTGGTCGTCTCGGGCGGCCTGACCCGCGTGCCCTTTGTCAAGAAGCATTTGCTGTTGGTGGTTGGCGAGCAACGCGTCCTGCGGTCCGTCAACGCCGACGAGCTGTGCGCCCTCGGCACCACCCTCCGCGCCTTGCAGTGGAAAACAAAGCTGGCAAAGCACGGCAACGTCTTGGTCATTGACAAGATATACCACAACTTTGAGGTCTCGGTCAATGGCAACGAGCCGTTCATCGTTTTCCCCAAACTCTCGCAAATCTCAAACGCGTCCACCATCGATTTGGGCGCCGTCGACAAGCAGGTGGACGTGGCCTTGTACCAGGACGGCCGCTTGATCAAGTCGTACCTCTTGCACGACGTCCACAAAAAGGCCGTCAACTGCACCAGAGGCAACCCCCACTTGCTCGCCACATTCCTGGTCAACCACAACAAGATGTTCCAATTCGACAAGGCTCGCGTAGAGTGTGTCGGCCCAGCGCCGGAAAAGATTGGCTTTTTCGACAAGTTGCTCGGTAAGCGCGACGCCGCCGACGACTCGGAGGCGCAGAAGCCCCTCGTTCTGGCGAACGCGACAAACTCCTCCGCCGCCGCCCTGCCGCCGAAAAAGAAGGCGCCCGCGGCTGCACCTATAGCTCTTCCCAAGCCAACGTACCCCGGTGTAGTGCCATTCTCTCGCCTGACGCGTGCCCGCCTCGCGCAGAAGCTCGCCGCTTTGAATGCGCGCGACGCGGAGATTGCAGAGTTTATCCACGCTAAAAACACCTTGGAGGAAAAGTGCTACATTGTGGACGAGTTTATCGAGAGCCACAGCACAGTGTTGCAGAAGCATCTCACGTCTCCCGAGGTGGAAAAGCACCAGGAACATGTCCAGGAATTGCTTGCGTGGCTCGATTTCGGCAGCAAGGACGCAAACGTAACCACCGTGAATGACCGCTACCACCAGCTTTGTCGTCGCGAACAGGAATTGAAAATGGTCGTCGAAATGGACGGACACGACGTTTCGCAGCAGGGTCTACGGACCGTGGCCTCTGGTGCGCACAAGGTGGCCCAGAATCTCCGCGAAAAGTTTGCCGCGCACCAATTGGATTTGGACGCTGTCAAACTCAAGTACGACAATGCCCTGTTGGACTTTACCCACTTCCGCGACAAGGTCGTGGCGCGGCTCGTTAGGCTGAGCGTGAACCTGACGGCGTTCAACGAAAGCTTGCTGCAGTTTTACGCCTTGGTCGATGAGTGCTTGGCCCTCTGCGACAAAGACGAACCAGAGTTTGCCGCATTGGAGCCTACCCAAATATTCTCGCAGCAGCGCGCCTTGACAAGTGTCATGACCCTGTTGGTGACGCTGTTGCCCGAAATTGAAAAGGCCCATGCCCGTCGTGTGCAGTTGCTTGGCGAAAAGTTGGAGGCGCAGATCCTCAAGCGCAAAATCAAGCTCGAGCAGGAAAAAGTGCGCGCCGAGGAGAAGTTAAAGAAGCAGTTGGAGAAGGAGCTTGCGGAAAAGATGGAAAAGGTCAAGGAACTGCAAAAGCCGAACGAGGCAGAACAAGAGCCAGTGGCAGAGTTTGTTGAGTCTGATGGCGAACAGGAGACGAACCAAAAGCAAGACTCTGAAAACAACAAGGAACAGGACGGCACGAAGCAGTCCGCTTCATCGTCAACGACCCAGACTAGCGCGGATGCTCACGACGAGTTATAGTGTAGTTTACAGAGAGGTAAGCACGTATACAATAAAGTCCTATAGATTCAATATGAGCAAGGAATTTTCAAGATTCGCGTAGGATGTGGCAGAGGCAGGTAACGTAACAGAGACAGGTAACGTAACAGAGACAGGCAACGTAACAGATACCAGAGCCCTCTTGGGAGGCACTTGGCTCGCCGCGTCTAGCAGGCCGAAAACGCCTTGACCATCTGCGAAAGGCGCATGTTTTCATAGGTTTTATAGTGTTCCCTGCCTTATACCCTGTGTGAAAGAATAATCAAAAAAGACAGATGCTGATGAAGGCACAGACAAGGTCATAATTGTCAGATCCAAGTTCTCCAAGATGATTATGACAGCACATACCGCCGTCAACCACATGGCCCGGAGTTTCCGTCGACGATAACAATTCTTTACGACCTACTCTCAAGGAATATGTCAGAGCATTTCTCACGATATGCCAAGCAGTACCAGCACATTAACCTCCTACCTGCTTGTGTATACTGGAAGCAGCTTGCAAGGTAAACGGCGAGTATCACCACCCTGGTCACAAGCCGCAAGAGCTGCTGTAAGAGTAATTGGCCAGGTACACGGAGCACAATGCGAGGAAATTAGCCTGGTAGAAGCTAGAAGTCATCAAATTGCGCAAATGCATGAAGATTACGGTCGATGAATATGCATATGTGTGCGGGATCCGGTTCAGATCTAGTCCAATTTGATGAGCTTCCTGCTGCATGTAATGTAGTTCTTGTAAGTATGTATGTAAGCGTTGGATGCCATTTGAAAGCTAATATCCGGTGAGGTTGAGGCGGATATTGCGGGGCAAATCGTGCGATGGTACCAAGAGGACCCTCAGCTCCATTTGAAAGATTGCGAGGTTTCAGAAGTAGGAAATGACCTGGCGCTCACTGGTGGAAGCTGCGTGATGGGTGTTCCGTAAAAGACGTCTGTCCGGATGCGTAGAATAGCAGTGGCTCAAGAGGGAGTGGGGGTCGGATAGGAGATGATGAAGTAGAGGGGATGTGGAGGTAGTTGGAGGGGAGAAGACGATGGAGAGGAAGTGAAGGTGTCCGATGGATTTCAGAGGTCACTAGGCTAACAGGCGCCGTAATAGAGGAGGCGCTATGTGAAGGAAGACCTGGTTAAGAAGCAGGCATCCGGAAACAGTGTGTCCTGACTCAAACCTGCCACCTCGTGTCGCAGAGTACCGGGCACCAGCCGCTGCTGTAGTCGCTAGTGAAGTGCACTTGTGCTCTAACGCGTTGAGCGCATTGCCGAAACGAACATTTTGAGAGGTGAAGTGAAAAATTACACTCCAACACTCCAAATGCCTCCCGCTAGACGAGATGCCACGGCTCGGCGCACAGCCCTGGCTCTGGCTCTGGCCTACCCTGGAAGAAGAGACACTGTCGACGCATACTCCCGTCGTCCTGAGCTTGCCACCAGAGCTCGCGAGCGGCCCGCAGACCCCCACACGTCATCCTCGGCTTCCATCGCGTTTCCCCCAAAACGCGTGGATCTGGCTGCGCATCCTGTCCGAGGACTGTCGCACACCGCTGCTACTGGCCCGGCGCGTGACCACTCCAATCGCCAGCAGAATCGTGCCAGCTCCAGTGCCCTGGTCACCTCATCCTGGACTTCTGACCACGCCAGTCATCAGGGTCGTCTGACCAGCTACGGGAGCTACAACAACCGCCCTCAGGGCTACTCCAATGATCATCCTCACAGCCAATCTACTCAACCATATGCCGAGTCAAGTAATCAGCCGTACGGTCAATCGGGCCCGTCTTACAGTCAATCGGGTCAGTCTTACAGTCAATCGGGTCAGTCTTACAGTCAATCGGGTCAGTCTTATGGTCCATCTGGCCAGCCTCATGGATACTCGGACCAAGGACTCTCGAATAATCGGCCGCAGAAATCAGATTACTCGCATGTAAATAATCTGCCATACGGAGACTACTCCTCAGGAGATCCCTCTCAACTGTATGGTCAGACCAATGGGTATCTGTCGAAAGCCTACTCATCTCAAGGTCACAACCAATCAAGAGCCGACTCGTATCAATCCTATCAGTCTCGGGGACATACCTCTCAACCCTATCAGTCTCGAGAAGATTCATCTCAACCCTACCACTCTCGAGGGGACGCATCTCAAACTTACAACCAATCACAAAGGCATCCGAATTATCTGGCTCCGGGATACAATCAGTCCCAGGGATACTCACAGCCTCGACAAGGCTCCACGGACTATCGGTCGCGAGGCTGGCAGCAAGGCCGGAACCCGCGTGATTCGGGAGGCAGGCCGCCAAGAGAGTCTGGTAATCGACCACCGCGCGAATACAACTCTCGCTCCAATCGTGACACTTACCGCTCAGAAAGTCTGCCCCGCCGCGACGAACCCATCCCTAAACCTACGCGCGAACAAGCACTCGAACGCCTATCGCAGCTCCAGGGCGTGCCGCCATTGACTGAAATCAAAGTGTTGGGATCGCGATGGGGAATCAGGCCCACCGGCTTTGAAAACGTTCTGGCGCAGCGCGCAAAGCTCCTGGGTTTGTTCCCCGTCCCGGGCCAGCCGCGACCCGTCGACTTTACAAAGTTGGAAGGGCTCGTGAAGGACGGGCTCGATGGTGCTAGCGACATTTTGCTCGACAAGTCCCACATTGACGCTCGCGATTCGCGACTGGCGCGGACCCTCATATTCTCAGGAGTGGACTTTGCCACCGTCGACTACTTGAAGGTCGTGCAGTACTGGAACGACTGGCTCCGCCACGTGGACCATGGTGGTGCGACCGCCACCGACAATATCACCTTCAAGCGCAAGACCAAGGACGACAAAACGTTGATTGTCGAGTTTGTTACCAGCGAATTGGCGACGCTCGTATACTGCTTGCGCCGGTCCTCCTTCCCCTACGCACTGTTTCTTAAAGAGGGAGCAGTGACCAGCGACCAATCCGACTTTGTTCTCACGATCGAGCGGCCTCACGAGTTTTTGGTCGCACAAGATGTGGTGGGCGGCGCGGGCCAGATCGCGGCTCTTGTCCTGCCGGAAATGACGGAAACGCAGCTTGAGGAAATCGTTTCAGCAACGGCACCCAACGCCAGTATAAAGATTGTGCGTGAAATTGGGACACGGAAAAGCCTTGGTTTGGGACTTGTCGATACGGGGGGAACGCCCAACCATGCGTTGCTAGCGGCGCTCCAAAGCCATCCGCAGATCGACGAGGCCTTTTTCAGCGTGGGCGCCGATACTAGTGTGCAGCAGTGCGACGTCGACTTTGGGACGTTGCCAAAAATGGCACGTAACGAAAACGTCTCGGAGCATCCGCGGCTGCGAGTGGCGGTGTTGCTCAATATCCTCTCGGTCAAGGAATTGTTGGACGACGATCAGTACCGGTTCATTGTCCTGGACATTGAAGCAGAGGCGGCGCGACACGGCCAACTTGTCTCCATCAAGGTCCCGCGGCCCGCCCACAATTATTGTCCGGGGCTCCAGCAGTTTGCCGAACCGGGACTCGGCAAGGTGTTTTTGAAATTCGCAAACGAAACGCAGGCGGTTCGCGCAATTATGGAGTTGGCGGGGCGGCAGTATAATGACCGGACTGTACTCTGCGCATTCTACAGTGAACGCGACTTTGATTTGGGTCTTTTTTAGTTGTTTGTGAATCTAGGATCGTGTATTGAATCAAACTAGTGTCGAGGGGTGTGTAATTGCCATCTGTTCAAATCAGTGGTGTGGGAGCGTTCTGAATGTCTCCAGAATCTAGCATGTGTGTGTTCTTGCAGGCATGATTGTACGAGTCTGATTACAGTGACTTTCGATAGAGAAGAGATGAGTGCACCTTTTGATAATGCACCTACGAGTTATCGCCGCGTGCCGAGTGATGGAACGGGTTTGAATGATATGAGTTTCGAGGGTCTTCCTTCAGTGATTGGCTTTGTACTATTTGCCGACACCCTCAATAATTGTGACTTCACCATCTACTCATGGCGAACCGGAATCTTCATGCCAGTAGGAAGTAAGAGGATTCATAACGATTTCAATTGGCAGCACTCTCCGTGTGAGCTGAGCAGAGTCATATCCTGGGAGAAGCGAATGGTCTTGAACGTCTTGTGTGGCAGTCTTCTAGAAGAAACTATTTGTGATACACGCGGGACAAGCGCATGCAATTAGGGGAAAGCCAGCTTTCCACGGCGAATCAATGTTTAAATCATACGTAAAGAAGGGAGCACCATGTGTGTCATTGAGTAGGAGAATGTCGCTCTGCAGGAGGATGTTGCCCAGGCGTGACAAGTTAACGGCAAGTCTGATGAAAGTTCTGATTAGCGAGATAACTCGCAGGAAGATCTTGCGCCAAAGGACGAAATTGGAGTAGCACTCTTGGAAGTGCTTCTCATCCACAATGCACTGGGCAAACACTTTACGCTCTGCATCTTTTCCGCGGAGGAATAGGGTAAGTACTCCACGCGTTGCATCTCGTGCACAATGCAGCAGGGCAAACACCTCGAGTTTTGAACTCCGCCACGACGTACTGAGTAAGTATTCCACGCTCTGCGTTTTATCCATTAAGAAGCAGGGTAACGATCTCAAGTTTGAATCTGATTCACGAAGAAACAGGGTACCGACTTCAGTTATGAATCTCATTCACAAAAAAACAGGGTAACGACTTCAGGTATGAATCTCATACACGATGCAATGGGTAAGCGCCCCACGCTCTGCATCCCGTACACAATGCAGAAGGGGAACCACCCTCAAAGTTGCACCCAAACACAATTCAATGCGTATTCTGCCTCCTGTTCGCATATGTATCCTTCCACTATTCCCTCTTGATCCATTCACTGACCTGAGCCTTTACCGACGGATCGTGGCCGTGTCTTGCAATCATATCGTATACGGGATCCGGGATCTCCGGGATAAAGCTCAAGGCCAACTTTATGATTTCGTGGGCCAGCAACGGCGGGAAGTTGCGGAGGATTTTCATAGGCTGTTCCGCCTTCAATAGGCGGTGGCGGTGGATGATGAGCTGGGCCACGATGAACAAGATGTTCATGTGGGTGCCGTACGCGAACAAAAAGTCCCAGAGGACCAATACCGAGTGCAAGGGCGGGGTGCATGCACACAAGGTGAGCACGGAGGGGAAGGCGTAGATCTCTGGACGGAGAAACTTTGAGTCGAGGAACGCCGCGAGCGCCGGGTCAATGAGGCGAAGCAGGATGTCGACGAGAGATAGAGCGGTGTGGACGCCGTCGAGGTTCGGGGTGATGTATAGCGGGATGTGGTGGGATATTAGCAGGTGCAAGAGGCCGTAGGCCTGGGGCTCGCTCTTGTAGGAGCAGTACGCGATCGGGGCGAGCAAGACATTCAAGCCCTGGACGTAGGGCGCACGGTTGTCCGGGTCCAAGGCGTGCACGGCAAGAATGCGGACCAAGGCGTCTTCGGAAACGCGCTGGTGGAAGCCCGTATCGTGCATCATGGTGCGGAAGGTGTCGTTTTTGATTTTGGCGTAGACGTCGGTGGAGAGCAGTTTGGGGACGGAGTGAACGAGGGACTCATAGTGGGAGGGTAGCACGGGGGGCACGCGCAAAAGAATAGACCATACGGCTGAGCGGTAAGGGCACTGGTCGTAGCCGGGGGGCACGGAGAGTCCCTCCACGAGGAGGAGGTAGCGGAGCTGAGCGAGGGAGTTGCTGAGAAAGGGCTGGGGCAGGCCGATGAATTGCTCGATCAGGTCCTTCTTGCGGCCCTTGAGAGACATCGCGAGGTCCGATGAGGTCTGACGGGAGTTGTTCAACTGTTGTTTAGGTTTAGACCAAAGTAGGCCAGAGCTGAAAAGTATTCCAGGGCTAGGCGAGTAGTTTGGGAATATTCCTGGAAGGAGAGGGCAATAATTTTAGTATTGTACCAATATCGTATTAGCAGATAACTCTGTATAGTGCACTTAATTCCTGTTCGGGCCCCTAATCGCAAGCCCACTGGAAGCACTGGAAGCCCTGAGAAACTGAGAAGCGACCATGTTCGGATTAGGAAAGCTTCTATACGTCATTGTTCTCATAGTGAACGGTATCGCGATCCTCAGCGAGGACCGGTTCCTCAACCGCATCGGATGGGGCACGCTGCTGTCCCCGAACGCATACCCGACGCTCGACCCCCAAGACATTCTGCTAAAGTCCAAGCTCATCAATCTTATTGGCGCGATAAGGACCCTTCTTCGAGTGCCGCTAATTGCTGTGAACATCGTGATTATTCTGTACGAGTTGATCTTGGGCTAGAGAGATGTCTGATTGCGTTAGTAGGTGTACGTGTCGTTACTTTGCAGCTCTAGTGTACATGTCGTTACTTTGCAGCTCTAGTGTGCGTTCACCCGGGACACCTAGGCCAGGGTAGCCAATGTCATACTGGCCCGTGTGATCTGACTCTCTGTATACAAGTATCCAGCTAATATTATAACAGTAGTGCCCCCTAGAGTGGTCTCTGGAGTAGTCCCCTCTAGAGCCTCTACAGTCCTACAGTAGTGACCCCTCGACCGGTTCTGGCTTCTCGCCACTCGTGCTGTGGAGCCGATCTCGCGACTTCTTGAAGAGCTCTTCCTGTTGCCGCAACAACTCCTCCTCCAGCAAGCCCGACTTTTGGAACTTGTTGTTCTTCTTCTCCTTGCCCTTGACGAGCTCGCGGTGCTCGTCCAAGACCTTGTGTATGATGTCGAGGTACTGCTTGAAGTCTAGCTCCTCGAGGGCCTTGACGACGTGGTCCAGCGCGATGGTCTTCTTGGCCTCCTTCTCGGCAATGTCGTTCAGCTGGGTGCTGAGCATCATGATGAACTCTATGCAGCAGTCGGTGACGGCCTCACGTGCCTCCTTCAGGATGGCCATGCCCTGCGGAAGGATCTCTGATATGATTTTCTGGACGGTGGCCTTCGGGAGCAGGAGGTCGTCGCTGGCGCCGGGCAGAACGCTGTACTCCGACATTTGAGGCTGGCTTAATTGGGCTGAGATTTCGAATTGGGTGGTGCTGCTGGGGGGTCGTGGGTATTTATACTCGCAGCGCAAGCTTTTTTCGCCAACAAAACAGGGAGACACCGTCAGGCGAACGCGATGTTAGGTATGGCTGGAGGTGTATTTGTTACCCGTGCCTGTTCCTGTGATTCTTAACCTGTGATCCTTAACTTGTTATCCTTTACTCGTTAGCCTTAACTCGTTAACCATAACTTGTTATCCTAGACTCGTTACCCTAAACTCGATACCCTTGACTTGTTACACTAAACTCGTTATCCTTAGCTTGTCACCCTAAACTCGATACCCTTAGCTTGTTATCCTTGACTTGTTACCCTTAACTTGTTACCCTAAATCGATACCCTTAACTTGTTACCCTAAACTCGATACCCTTAACTTGTTATCCTTGACTTGTTATCCTTGACTTGTTACCCTTAACTTGTTATCCTCAACTCGTTATCCTCGGCTTGTTACCCTGAACTCGTTATCCTGAACTTGTTATCCTTAACTCGTTATCCTCAGCTTGTTACCCTGAGCTCGTTATCCTGAACTTGTTACCCTAAACTTGTTACCGTGAAGTCGTTGTCCATAACTTGTTTCCCTCGCCTTGTTATCCTTAAGTCATTACCCTCTACCTGTTATCTATATTCCAGTAGATGTCTCAGTAGCTATCCCTGTTTACTAATAAAGTTACTGATTGGCTATTCACAGTTTCTGCGGCACCCTACTCCTCACACAATGGCCATCGCTACAACACCACCCCACGTCAACACCCTGCACTACCCATCTTACTTGGGCCCCCCGCCAAACTGGTTCATCAACTTGGAAAAGTCCGGGCCGTTCCCGTCTTGCCCGCCCAACCCCATGCTCTCCGCCATCAGCTTCAACGCGGGGTTCTTCATCAAGTTCTGGAGCGCGTCCGGGTTCGACATCATCTGCTGCGCCGCCTGCATGATCTGCGGGTTCTGCATCAACTCTCCGAGGTTCGGCATCCCGCCTCCTCCGCCAAACATGCTGCTAAAGTCGGGCATCCCGCCCGCGCCTTTCGGCTCGCTGCCCTCGCTCTTGTCTGTGGACGACAGGTCCACGGACATTGACTTTTCCAATTGCTCCTGGTACCGCTGCTTGCTGGTATCGTATCCGCGCTGCATTGCGTCCAGTTTGCTGGACCCTTCCACCGCCAACCCCCGCTCGTACGCCTGCATGGCCTCCTCGTACCTGCCCAAAGAGAATTGGGCCAATCCGAGACGCGAGTACGGTTTCGGCGCCGACGGATCGAGCTCGATGGCGCGTTCGGCGTCACGCACCGCGTTTTCCAGTTCCTGGTTGGAGGTGTAGGCCGCGGCCCGGTTCGAAAAGTAGACTACGTTCGTAGGGTCCAAGGCAATAGCGTCCGTGTACTTTGCAATGGCCTCTGTAAAGTTGCGCTGCGCCATGGCGTTATTCCCGAGAACCTTCAACTTGTCGGCTTCTTCCTTGGCCTGCGCCGACACGGCGGGAGACGCAGCCGTCGCAGACGAGGTGGCCGCAGACGAGGTCGAAGCCAACTCCAAGAGCTGCGGCAACAGTTTCCCGCCAAACACGGACGTGACAGTGCTGTCGGCGGCGGAGGCATCGACCGAGAAGGCATCGGCAATGCAGTCGATGGCGACGTCCATCGACTCGGCATAGTCCTCGGCGACGGTCTTGGACTTGACCGCCAGCCTCAAAAAGGCGATGATTGCATGCGCAACGTGCTGGTCTGGAACAGGCATGCGGGTCTATCGGATAGTGCTGTCAAGTTACTGTTTCCGCGATTGCATACTGGGCCCAGATGCGGATTATGTAATGGGTACGATTGATCCAGAATATTCCATTGGGAACACGGTCAATCGGTAAGCGATTGGAATACTCGAAGTTGTCGACGATTGGAATATTCATAAAGTATAAACATAACCAGCAAAGTCATACAGTGAGGTTGATAGTCAGCAAAGTTGTAACGAATAGTTCAAGTCACACTCCACCCCACACTCTTCAACTTCAGAAAGATTGATGAAACAACTAGATAAATAAACGAACGAGACGTTTAAGATCGCATGGATTAACAAGATGGAGTGTCTGTTTCAGAGGCTGACCTGCTACGCGAAATCATTCCATTCCGATCGACGCCCACGGCTTAGCCGCGGTGTTCCTCGCGGTGCTCTTCTCCTTCGCGATGGCCGTGGTGTTCGTGGTGTCCGTGATGTTCATGCTCTTCTCCTTCGCGATGGCCGTGGTGTCCGTGGTGTCCGTGATGTTCATGCTCTTCTCCTTCGCGGTGCTCATGTCCCTCGACGCCATTGCATCCCTCGCCGCCACAGTCACACCGCTTGTAGATCCCTTCGGCGGATCGGCGGTACATTGTGGGCTGCTGAGGGTCAACTTGACCAGTCACAACCTGGGGCTGGTGGTGATGCTTGTGGTGCTCATGTCCTTCGCGATGACCATGATGTTCATGTCCCTCGACGCCATTGCATCCCTCGCCGCCACAGTCACACCGCTTGTAGATCCCTTCGGCGGATCGGCGGTACATTGTGGGCTGCTGAGGGTCAACTTGACCAGTCACAACCTGGGGCTGGTGGTGATGCTTGTGGTGCTCATGTCCTTCGCGATGACCATGATGTTCATGTCCCTCGACGCCATTGCTTCCCTCGCCGCCACAGTCACACCGCTTGTAGATCCCTTCGGCGGATCGGCGGTACACAGGGGCTTGCTGCGGGTCAACTTGACCAGTCACAACCTGGGGCTGGTGGTGATGCTTGCGGTGCATCTTGTGGTCCTCCTCATGCTGTTCATGTCCCTCGACACCATTGCATCCTTCGCCGCCACAGTCACACCGCTTATAGATCCCTTCGGCGGACCGGCGGAAAAAGGGAAGGTCATCAAAAACACCATCAGAGTATCCTACGCCCAGTTCCTGATCAGTAGATTGGGAATGGACGGTGGAAAGCAAAAACAGGGCGATTCTCAAGAGAGTGAAAATATTGACAGAAACCATTGCTGCTAAAGGAGTGTCGATGTTTCAAAACCACTCTTGGCTCCAAGCTCTCTTTATACTTTCAGCTTCACAAGACTCATAACGCATTCTTTCTCAGCATTCAGGTCGCAAAAATCCAATACCTCTACGCTGGGCCGAGATTCGCAATCTACAATTCTACCCCTGAATATTCCCCACTACAAGGAATGTTGAGTGGACTAGCCCTTTTTTTGTTCTACATTATGATTCATTGCCTCGATGATTACAATACGCCCCCACATTCGTACTCTCTTGAATGTTTTCCGGTATACCCCACGCATAATATGCTTCAGCTTCGGGCCCATTCCGCTGTACCCCACTTTTGGATGCCCTGCGGTGAAGCATATGCAAAACCTTTATTGTCAACTGACTGATTCCACACACCCATCCCCATATTCACATTTGACGGAGTAACCTCATATTCTCTTCCTCGCCTCTTTGGCAGTTCTTGTCAGCATACTGAAACGCTTTGAATTTGAGTCGTAATGACCCCGCATTCCGCCGAACTCATGCATGCCCCGCATTCCCCGGTGCTTCAGCATTCATTTTTGTTTATCCCCCAAAGTATGCAATCATATTGAAACATCTCTCAGTTGTCAGTGCTTCCCGCATTGCTCTCACTTCAAAGTCATTTCTTTCTCCCAACACTTCACATTCCACAACGATTCTAGCCGCCTGAGTTCCATAGTAAGTGGCATGTCAAATTATCAATCGTTCCTTCGTTCACAAAATTCTTTTGAGGCTACGTCAGCTTGATCTGTTTCAATTGTTACGAAAATCGTTCGAGTGAGGGATAAATTCTCGCATTTGTTTGACCGTAAATTGGACGTACAACCACTCGCTGAGAATTCGGTTTGTTTGAAACGCATTAAAGGTGCTACTTTGGTGGAGGGTGTGCATTCTCGAGACGCTTTCTTGGAACAAGCTAGAACCAGTCGTATATGTGACATACGTATAAGCAAGCTGGCCCTTAATGCTGGAAGCAATTATTGAGAATACATTGTGCCTTGCTCCTGTCACTCATGTCTCAAAATGTTAAACAAGAACACGCGTCTCTAGAGCGAGTCTATCTCAGTTCATGGTAAAGTTGGGCATCAATTTGACGATTTCAGTTCAATCGATCGCAGCTAAGCGTCTGTAACACACCGATTCTACCCTGCCCTTTACCCCTCGTTGCAAAGCGCATATGAGTAAGCGGCTCTGGTCACCAACGGCGATACATCATTTCCAGTAATGGTTTTTTGATGGAGATATCAAAAGTCCTGGTGAAATTACAACTCATTACCCAGCAGTCTTGCACACCAGCGGCCACGCCACACCTGTATTCACTGCAGCAGCTCGTCTCTGCCCGACTGTTTTCGGAACAAGTCGACATAGCCAATGGCTACTTCATAGTCCCGTGCATCAACCTCTCGCCGAAGATGTCATCCCACACATCTCTCCGAATTCTTGCACCTTCTTTTTTCGTGTTGCCGTACATGGCCTCGATCTTTTGGTGAGTATGTCCCACAAATTAAAAAGTCACGAATCGATTCTGCATCCAAAATTGGCCTGTGCCTTGAAAGTTCCACCAGTAGTCCGAACGCATGCAGTTCAAATCACCGCCAGTATGACACTTTCACTCCAGTTAGAACCACCGCCAGGCAACACTCGGTTTGTGCTCCGAAAGCCCCACCCGTAGTCCACAACACGAGCCAAAACTCACCCTGCGTTCCGAAAGCTCCACAAGTAGTCCACTTATGCACGAATTCAGGAACATGTGAGATTCAGTACGTCACTTATAAAAGCAGCAGAATTGAAAGGTAGTGGTTAACATTGTCATGTCTCGCGTTTCTTGCTCGCACTGCCCCGCAGTCGATCCTAAAAAGCGAATATCAAGTATGTCAGTGATATTTCTCACAAAGGAGGTCTTCGAGCTCTCCTTGTCGTGCGCTACCGTCAATAGTTTATTCAGCAGCACATATATAGCACTTTGTAAAAGATCGGCTCGGTGTCCACCCAAGTCAGCGCGTCAAGGGCCTCGATCCTCTCCTTTTCTTCATCCACAAACGCTACAGGCGATCTGTTTCGTTTCTTGTCGCGTTGACTAAAAGGGAAGGATTTTCACGTTCATTGGGTTCGATAGAAAACCCAATGAAGCGTTTGCGGCTCGACTTTGGAACAGAGGTCAAGGCCGCAAACCGATTCGAAATCATGGCGTCGTCAATCAAAAATTTCGAAGCGACTTGAGCTCCGGGCATGGTTTTCGTGTAACCATATTCACGACATGCTGATGGCATACTCAGACAAGAGAGTGCTTTCAAAGATCTTGAATGAATCGTCACAACAACGATATGCGATTCTGGACAGATTAAGTCACCCGATACCAACGGAAAAACACCTCTCGCTCTTATAACGATGCAGACGGGCTATTTGAGGTAGTTAACATGTTTTTCGTATCATCTCCACGTGGTTTAACTCGTTTATATCACGATCAAGTCCGTGAAAGGAAATTTGCCATTTTCAAAATTGGAAATATCTTCTGCAGTGAAGTGAAAGGGATTTTTCAAAGGGGCGGTGGTACACCAATAGCCGTCAGTGGACATACCAAACTCCTGACCGCAGCGCATATCTGCGTGGTTCGCCCTGTAGTCGTGTAAGTCGTTTAATCCGTAATTGTGGTTATATAATCCGGATTTATGGTCGTGCATTCGTGCTAACACCCAGACTGCAACGTTAAATTTGTGCAAAAAGTTAGAAAAAAGAAGGGCGTGTCCAGACCAATTCATAACTCGGAATGTAATTTAGGTATTGCACTCTGGATGTTTCGAAAGTTTTGATACGATAATCCGGACATTAACTCGTCAAAATCCTGTGTAATGCTAGTCTTGCAAAGGAGCCAGGAAGGTGGGAACGAAGCAAAGAAGGTTTCAATCAAACCAGATGGCTTCCACTTTGGAGCGTTTGAGTGGAAGCTAATGTGAAATCTTAGCACCGAGCACTGCGTTAACAGCGAATCAGCGTGCCTGAAACTTTGTTATCGTGATGGAATAAGACATGCCAAAAACATCTGTATTGACACTCTGACTGATGTCCACACTACCACCGCTTTTCCCGACACCCTGACCCACCGTCAATAGTCCAAACGCCGTTTTTTTGAACACTTGGCCTGATTTGTAGCGCCCGATTCTTTATCATGAGGGGAATGTTGTCGAATGGATGCTGTCGAGAGGGGAGAATGTTGTTGAGTAGAATGAATTTTGCTGAGAAGAGACCATTAAGAAATATCTCTTGCAGGACTAGTTCGGCGATTGGAATGTGTGCTGGTGAGACGAGAGCAGGCTAGGGACTGGGGCGTGGAACAGTGAATTGAAGAGACCAGCGATTGCGGATGGGGGTTTACTGAAGCTCGTTGTAGTTCAACACGCGCTTCGCGCGACAGTTCAGTCTTGACAACAAGCCGAAAAATAAAGGTAACGAATCCATACAGTGGAAGTAACTTAAAGCAAATCGACTACAATGTTTGATCGCAAACCGCGAGAGCCGATCGGTCGTATCGCGGCACGGATCTTCACTCTATAATCCTACATACAGAGCATCGGCATGTGTAGTCAATACCATATGCAACCTTCACCTCGCAAGAGGCCATTCTACATGTAAGTGACCACGGGTAACTAGAGGGGAATCACGAAAACAGCTTAGCATTGACTACCGGACGTAAATACAATTGAACTCTGCGCAAATAGATGCCTTCCTTTGGGAGGAGTCTGTTGCAATAGTATCTAGCAAAGATCTAGTTCTTCTTCCTCAACAAGCCTGCTAATAGAAGTCTGCGCCATCTCACCATTAGCATGCAAACGGAGCGCGTTAAAAAGCTCGTTTAGACACTTCTCATGGACAGAAGTGTAACATTCGTATGGCAAAAGCATATCCTGAAGTGATGCAACCGCCTCAGCAACCACATACGATGGAACATTTAGTTTGGGGGGTGCAATAGCATCTTTGATGCTAGTAGGTTTCTCTGTTCGCGGTGAAGTGTGTTCCTCAATCAAGAATTCGATGGTCTGATCCACAGAAAGTGGTGAGTCATTCTCGTCGTCAGGGTTTAAGAACTTTCGGATATCCATAGACTGTCGAATTTCACCGGTGCAAGTTAGATTCACAAGGTCAGTGTAAAGTCTTGTCAAGTCAGAATCAGGCCGCGGAGGAGTAAACTTCCTAGGAGCAGGCACTTCTTGAGAGGCGCTGTCGGAGCCATTCTCGGTCGCGAAAAGAGTGCTTTTGGTGTAACAATTGAAAACCGTCGTGGTTGCCACTTTGTCGTACCAAGCATCGCAAAACCAGGTTATCGCCTGTAACTTGCTAATCTTATCGACCCCCTGAGGCTCTAATCCTTGTTTAACATGGCCCATTTCACGATAATGGTTTCGAATCTGGGTATGCACAAGCTGCTTCAAGTAGTGAGATTTTGCGTTGTAGATGATACCCTGATCAAGAGGCTGATAAATACTCGTGGAGCGACCAGGGAGGAACACAAGATTGACATTAAGGGGTGGTGGAGCCTCCTTAAGTCCACGCCAATGAGCAATGAAGTTGTCCATAAGTAAGAGAACTTCGCGACCTTCGACATGTCTGTAAAATCTCTGAAGCCATTCCTTCATCAAAGCAGTGGTCATCCAAGCAGATTCCTGGCCTCTCAACCAAAATTTGTGCGCAATTCTATCACGCTCCAGAAAATCGGAAGGGTCAACTGCGGGTTCGATAAAGAGAGGCGGGAGTTTATCAGTACCGTCGGCATTCACGCAAAGAGCAATGGTGATCCGGTTCTTGTCCCTATTGGAACCCGCTAACGCTTGCGAAGAGTAACCAGAAGACGGAGTGCGTCGCCAGTACAATCCGCATTCGTCCATATTGTAAATGTCGGACCATGCATAATGAGCTGCAATTTTGCGTATGATCTTCATGTCGACATGAGCCTCTGGAGGAGCTGCGTTTCTGTTGTCATGAGACTTACTAGATTGGATCCCATAACGTTTGCGGAAGCGTTTGGCCCAATTCGCGTCAAATTTCGGCTGGATCCAGTCAGGTTCGCATATCTCTTTCCAAATCTTTTCGGCTGCCTCAAGGAGCATTTTTATGGTAGTGTGCTCGTTGGCAACATTTTCCATGTATTCGTGAAATTCAAAAAGAATCTGATACAACAAGGGATACTTGGGGGTGCTGCGCCGACTTCTGTTTAGATCGGTGTCGAACTTGTCACCCAGGTCGAGGTGCTGGAATTTGTCGCTCAACCAATTATGCACTGTAGTCAAGGAAGCGTTGATTTTGTGAGTTTCCCGCAACCATCTCTGTGCGGATTCCAAAGAAGGCCGAGGATTTCGCAGACGGACCCAGTCACGTAACAGCTTCCGCTGTTTATTACTGGCGGATATATACGCCGGCATAGCCTGTAAACGGAACTGCTTCCGTGAGTCGAGCAGTAGATGACGATTATTCGTTCAATGCACGCGTTGCGCCGCGAGATTCAGAACACCACAAAACGGAATTTTCACTGGTACTGTTCCAATCCAGCACAACCCGGACTATCCTAGGGTCACCGCTGCGACGGGTAAGACCACCTATGGTGAAATGTGGAAATGATATTAGGCGAACCTCCTTGTGCGCGCGGATACAGACCGTTTTCAATTAGGAGAACTGTGAAATAGAGGGTCTGGGATCTCTGGATGAGCCCAATTTCCAATTATCGAATAGCGCTTTCACTTTGCAGAGATTTTTTTGGTGGCAGTTGGTGATTTAAGCAGGTACACGACCCCGATTACACTTCACGCGTTTTTGAACCGGGGATCAACTACCGACAACATCCGCCCTTTACCCTTGACACGCAATTAGTAAATAATCGCTGGCTGTAACATAGCTTGTAAGCTTGATTTTATTACGTTCACCCTGTTTCTTTAATGCAATACACTGGAAGTACTCGGCGGCGTTACAAGGCGGCCCAGTCATGATACATAGACAGGCAGCGACCCAGAGAGAGCGTACATGCTTGACGCAGCAGCCATGTAGTATCGAGATTTGATACAAGGAATAAGAAATTGTGGCGCGGCTTTGTCACCCCAGTTATATACTCTGCTCAAGACTTGCATTATACGCGTTGCTACGCCCGCTGCATTCTCAAAAGCTCCATGTGTTGTCTGCGCATACGCCGGAGGCTGTGTTGTACATGCATCTTGGTGCCGTATGCAAAAAGCTGACCCCGCTGCTGTATGTGGCTAGAGTACGCAAGAGCTAGCTGCTCGTGCTCGTAGCGCACTTCGCCGCCTAAGCGCGTGAGCCGGCGCAAGAAATCCAGCCGCGTTCGCAAGACGCGGCGGAACCGGGCCAGCCGGTTTTCCACGAGCCCAAACGAAAAGAACAGGGCTGGCCCGTCGTCTTGTCCAGAGACTAAATCTGCAATCAGCTCATCAAGCTTGGCAAGGGGATTCTCGAGCGGGAATGGCAAGTGAAGCCCTGGCGTATCGTCTCTGGACGCGAAGTCTGCCTGCAGCGTCACCTGTTCAAAAAGCGCATGGGCCTCATTGTTGAGCGACTCAATCGCGCGAAATACTTCTTTCCACTGCTCCAACTTGTTGAGAAGCCGATGAGTATGCCGGAGAAGCCCCACTACTGTCTGCTCAATCTCGAGTACAAATGTGCTCAAGTAGCCAGGTGTATAATGCTCAATGTGGTCCTCACCGCCCAGTCTACCATCAACACCTGCGATAATGCGCATCAGCCGCTGCAAAACTGTCGTGACGTCCGATTCCTTGTACTCCTTTGCCAACAAGAGAATCCGGAGTCGATGGATAGCTTCATAGTACTGTTGGAGCTTGCTCCGCCAGAATACCAAAAAGTATTCAATTTCATCGAGGGCAGGTGCCGTCACTTGCGATTCACTAGCGGCACGGCGTCGTTCTTGGTCATGGGCGCGGGAAACACCCCTAATCTTTTCCAACATCAGTGGGGTCTGCACA
Organism: Debaryomycetaceae sp. yHKB357; assembly: GCA_030580355.1. NCBI lineage: Eukaryota > Fungi > Ascomycota > Pichiomycetes > Serinales > Debaryomycetaceae > Debaryomycetaceae sp. yHKB357. Next base: position 80,032 of record JAKTSS010000004.1, on the reverse strand, counting down.
CCGCTATTTTCTTCATCTCCTGATTCATCGGCATCCACAAATCGTCGCTGGTATGATTCGTTAGGGACTATAGTTTGCATTGATACCCCCACAAGCATCAACAGAAGACTCTCAAGGAGGCGATTGATTTTGAACCGGTAAAAGAAGGGATGCAGATCCTGGCCAAACCCGTAGTTATGCCAAAAGAAATCGGGGTCTGGGAGCAGCAGGAGCGGATACTCAAGCTTACCTAAATGCACAAGCTGTTTAATGGTGTCGAGAGATTTAAAGACGGTATGCTTCCCACGCCGAAACTGAATGTGCCACGACCTGCTGTCCGTACCAATAAACGCTGCCCCAAGCGCGACAGCAGGACACGGAACCTTTCGGGGGAGGTAGAATTGCTGAAAGTGTGCATACAAGAGGGCGTCAATCTCCACAAGCGCATCTCCTTCCGGCAGAGAAGCCTTGCCCACGAGTCGATTAACTTGGTCGAAAATAGTAGTGCCGGTGACCGCATCCTGAGCCATAAACAGTAGTCGCAGGTCATTCAAAAGCGCGCGCACGTTTTCGACGCGGCCAAACTTTACAGAATTGAAGAGTGGCGAAAAGTTCCTCGTGTTTACCTGGTTGACATCAATAATGGTGTCCCAGTGATGCAACAAGCCCGTCTTCTCGAGAGAACGCGCTACAATGTGCAAAAGAGTATTGCCGTGGCGATCAACGTGGTGATCGAACCAGCGCATAGCGCGATCGTTGCCGTGCCGCCTCGACACGCACCGGAAGGCGAGGGCCAAGAGACGAGGGTATTCCGGGTGGTCGTAGCAGCGGCACACGCACATGAGCGGGGTTCGTGACTTGTCGTCCATGGTGTCCCAGTCCACAATGTGGCCGAGTGTCTTCATTAGCTGCGCATCGTGGAACAAGTAGTGGCCCGTGTGTCGGCCTCCCTTGTCCGTACACGCAAAGTAGGCTGCCTGTTCGTTTACGGTGGTGTTCTCAAGGACAATACTTACAACGTCGCGCGCAATGTCCAAGTGGCCTTCTTGAAGAGCCACCATTAGGAGGGTCTGGCCGGTGGACAAGAGTTTGCTAAAGAGAAAATCTTCGGTAGCGAACCAGGCAGGATGAGAGTGGACCAAGAGCGAATAGATGGCAAAAGACCCGCTGCGGACAGCACGCATGATGCAGTCCTGACCGTCTACATCTCGCAGGTATAAGCAGTGGTTATGCGGAACGGTGTCTCCATGTGTGGCGGCAAACCCCTGGACCATTTCTTGTAAGCCTGCCACATTTACCGTGTCAATAGCGTTCCAAAATTCGCGCGTGGCGGTGCTCGCGTCCACGAGGTCTGCAAAGTGGGGCTCGTAAGGCGATAAGTGACATAGCACCGCTTCCAAGTTGGAAAGAGTGTAGCTCAAGGCGCCATTACGTGACAAATCAACCAGGCAATAGTTTTTAATATAGTAGAGGTGTGCGTCAAAATCCTTGACACGGGCATGCACCAAAACCATAATCAATATGCCCATGAGAGTATCAGCATCTACTGGCGAGTCGGTGTTGGCGGTAAGGGCGAAAATAGTGTTGTTGATGATGCGAATTTTTTCATTGCAGCTTACAATGCCCGGATCGTCCCACCTTGCCAACTCGGAAATGGCTGCGCGAATCCGGTCGGCTAGGAGATTGATCTGCCAGGGTGTGCGGGCGGGTACGTCTAAATGGTTCAACAGCAAGCACGAAATACTGGAGTAGGCTTCCAGAGTCAAGACCTTGATAGCCTCTGGATCGTATTCTAGCTTAGTGCTGTTGGGATAGTTGAATTGAAGGGTGATCTGGGCCCACACCGCATCGTACATATTAAATTCGACATATTCAAACACCAACCGGTTCATATCCAAGCCCGGGTACTGACGCAAGATGCTCGTGAGCATAGTATAGGTCTGCTCCGAATCAGGCTTGGACGTTTTGACACTATCCAGAACATATTGGTAAGCCTCCTTTACCATGCGCATAAATGTATCTTGCACGTCACTTAAACGTTTTCGAGTGGAGTGTCGAAGAAGAGTATACTCTTTATTATTGTGGTGAAACAAGTTGTAGAACTGAGACGATACCGCATTGCTGAGAACCGGAAAATCACGCAAAAGCTTGATGAAGGTGATTTGCTCGTTTACGTCAGGGGTTACTGGGGCAGGATTCTGGGGAAGATGCAATGACGAGGAGGAAGAGGAGGGCGAAGATGAAGGCCGAGCGTTAGGCAAATCCAGTCGTGAAGGGTGTGACACTAATCGCATCGCATCAGGTTTCGAGGGCCTTCTGGAGTTGGGTAATAGCAGTGGATGGCGATTAATAAAGAGGCAATCGTTTATGAAGATGACCATGAACTTTGAACCACGAGGATAGTAATTTGCAAAGGAAGTGAAATGGTTATACGAGGATATGTCAGCGCGATGACTCTGTTTGAAACCTTTACCGGTGAAGATGGTATTGTTCTTTACAAGTATCTGCTTGCCGTTCATAGTTGTAAACACTGCCGACAGGGAAAGAGAAGAGTTCAGAGGAAGCGAGACAGGCGTAGCCGAACGCAAAATGTGAGAAGAGACAAAGTCTTCATTGGTATAGCACCGTTCTATTAGCAGCGAGGAGGAAGAGTCGACATGTTCCCGAAGGATGTGCGCCGGTGGAACGAGGATGGTGTAAGCATTGTGGTCGTTTGCTAGAATATCAAGAATTCGTTTACAAGGCAGTTTCAGGCAATTCCGACAATTGAAGAGTGCATCGAGAAAGGGGTTATATAAGTTGGGGATCTTGACCGGCGGTGGTGGTGCAGCAGTGGGGTTACTCATGTCACGAAGGTGGTACCATCGCTGTCCCAGAAAGGTGTTCCACGGACTGCTTCTAAGCGCCGTGTCTTCTTACGAGGCGGCAATTCAGCCGCCGGGTGCTTATATAATGGAGTGGGGAATAAATGATTAGGTAAGCAGGCGCCTACCATCCCTACTGTCTAGAAAAATGTCTAGTTCTCTTCAGTGCGGTAAGTGGCCATATGGTAGGTCTTTGGAACGGTCGTGGTAGGTTCTAAGAATGGATCAAGATGGGGAGTAAGGGACCCCGTCAAAGTATCATGCCCGCGCAGCAAACCGGTATCCATGGATGTTATCCGGATTGTATGACTTCAATATCTAATTCTTCATGTTGATGAGTGACATGTCCCACCCAATGCTTCCTCTCTCAAACCGAACTCCTCTTGTGGAGCAAGGTTTCACGAGTTTAGACACCAATCCAGCATTCAGGGCTCAGATGCAATGATTGTTCCTATCGAACCCCCTAAGTTGTCCTCTGGTTCCTTTTTCTGAACAGAGATAAGAATCAGCAATACATCGAGATCAATGAACACATAAACCGTCGCTACACTAAGAAGTGTGGCGCGTCGCAAGATTCCGCCTCGTTAGCCTAATTAGTACTCTGCATCATTGACCGCACTCCGAGAGAGCCTGTGACCGTAGGCGGTACGGTCTCAGTTGTCCCAAGAGTAGTTGCCTGTTTATCCGGCACTCCATCGACCGGCCCGTAGCCTCCACCACCAGGCGTCATGATGATAATCCTCTCCCCTCGCTTCATCGTGACAGTGCACTTGCCTCCCAAATTTATGGGAACGTACTGCGTAGGATCCTGTTCACTTCTCTTTATCCAAACATTGCGGCCTCGGGAGCCCTCGCCGCCTCCACAAATGCCGCGCGGGGCAAGCAGGCGCCGCTCCATAAGACACAGCACCTGCAACCCATCGAAGGTGAACTCAATTTCACGCACTACTCCGCAGCCACCCCGCCGCATCCCACGCCCACCCGAATCACTTCGGACACTGAACGCATGCAAGATCACCGGGTATCGCTTCTCGAACACTTCCACATCGGTCATGCGCGTGTTAGTAGTATGACACTGTACCGCCAGCTGTCCGTCCCACGTTGGGCCCGCGCCCAGCCCGCCGCATATCGTCTCATAGTACCCAAAAGAAACCCCGCGCTCCACGTCATTCACACCAAAGGTCAAGTTATTGCACGTTCCTTGTGATGACGCGGCCGCTTCAAACGCCAGAAGCATCACGTCCACGATGCGCTGTGTCGTCTCCACGTTCCCGCCGACGACGGCCGCCTCGTACGTTGGATGCACTACCGACCCTTCTCGCGTGATGAACTTAATCGGTACCAAGCATCCGTTGTTGAGTGGGACCTCACTCAGAATTAAAGTTCGCAACACATACAACACTGCCAGGTACAAAATAGCCCGAGGTGCGTTCAAGTTCCCGTATACCTGATCGCCGCACCCCAGAAAATCAAACGTAGCCAGGCACGTACCGGGATCAATCTCGACCGTTAGTGCAATCGCGGTGCCATCGTCCAAGTAATCAATAGCGTGCAACGGTCTTCCCTGAAATTTTTGGTGAACCCGCTTTAGCAAATCACGAACCAGGTGCTCGGCGGTAGCTTGGATAGCGTGCATGTACAAGTAGATAACCGATAACCCGAACTCCAGGATTAAGCGGTTTAATAGTACTTGGCCTTTATAATTGGCCAGGACCTGGGCTTTGAGGTCTGATATGTTATCCTGTAATGCACGCGTTCCTGAGCCCCCCGGATGCTTCGCGGGTTCGTCATACAAGAGCCGAGTAATACCTTCTTCATCGAACTTACCCTGAACGCAGAGTTTATGCGTGATGATAGCCGCGCCCTCGTCGTATATAGTTTTAGACTCTGGTGGCATCAGTCCGGGTGCAATCAGGCCAATGTCTGCGTGATGACCTCGCGATGCCGTCCAGAACAAGACTTGTTTGTCTTTGTCCAACACGGGAGTAATCACGGTGATGTCGGGTAGATGCAGCCCTCCGGCAACCGGATGGTTAGACACCAAAACGTCTCCGTGATCAAGCTTATCCTTCCACATGTTCATTTGTGCCTTGACTGCAAATGACATTGCCCCTAGATGTATTGGTATATGTGGAGCATTGGCGACCAAATCTCCGTTCTCGTCGAATATCGCACATGAAAAGTCTAATCTTTCCTTGATGTTTGTGGAAATCGCCGTTTGTTGTAGCGTGTGACCCATTTGCTCTGCGATCGACATGAACCGGTGTCCAAACACCGCGAGCTGGATGGGGTCCGCATGGCTGGTGGAGAGTTTGGCTGTCTCGCGTTTCAACTCCAAGGAAATGAAAATATGGTTAGGTAAGATGGTGGCATGGGAGTCTGGGTCGATTATTATCGTTTGAGTGTTATCGATGACAATAGCCGGGCCCAAGACGCGCGATCCGGGCTTAAGCTCTGGCAAATGAAACACTTTTGTATCGGTCCACCCCAAGGTATTGAAATATGTCTTCTGACTTATGTTTGTTGATGCAAACGGTACTGCCTTGGGTAATTTCCGAAACTCTGTGTAGGGATCAAGAGCTTCCTTTTCGGCGCTCTCGGCCACAAGCACTACCCGAATATCGTCGACCAAGACCGGCCGATCAAGTTTAAATCCAAATTCAGATTGGTGCCTTTCAATGAATTCAACGTCGGCGTTTTTTGAGCCCGTGACAGTGGAAATGAGCATGTGTGTGTCCGATCCCTGGTACTTTAAATTCAACAAAGCCTCAATCCGAGGCAGATATTGTGAGAGGTTTTGTGCGTGGTAAGCCGCATATGCTTCCTGCGTTAGTGCAGCAATTCGTGAGTCGATTTCGTTCAAAGTTTTGGGCAGGTACACAAGAGAAACTGGAGCTTGTTTCTCGATTAATATGTCTGCGAGCAAAATTCCGTGTGCGGAGAGTAGAGACGAGTACTTGTGCACAATCACGTTATCAATACCCAAGTTACGGGCTAGTTCGGTGGCAAACTGGCCTCCGGATCCGCCAAATGAGGCCAAGTTATGGTTACTAGTCAAGTGGCCCTTTGCCTCAGTGATATTACGGATTGGGCGGGCCATAGCCTCGATTGCCACTTTAAGAAATCCGCATGCTACCTCTTGAGGCGATAATGGTGGAGATGAGGTAGCGTTGTTTATTTCCGCGGTGAGCGCAGCAAACTTTCGCGCTACGACAGCCTCGTCAAGCGGTTCGTCCATATTGGGGCCAAAAATTGCCGGGAAGTGTTTGGGAACTAGCCGATGGAGAAACAAATTAGCGTCTGTGACCGTTAAGGGACCACCCTTGCGGTAGCATGCGGGACCCGGATCACTACCTGCAGACTCGGGCCCCACCACAAACATACCGTTTCTGTAAAAGAGTATCAGGCCGCCGCCCGCGGCGACAGTAGAAATGTCCAACTGGGGAGTTTGCAAGTGTACTTGGCTGACAACCGTCTCGAAAATGTGTGACAATGTCCCAGGGTAGCGCGAGACGTCGGTCGAAGTGCCACCAGCGTCAAATCCGATTGTTGCTTTATTAGAGCTTGGATCATGACAGGTGGAACCGTACCCCACCATTCCGCCGGCTGGACCCGAAAGAATCGCGCGAAGGCCAGTGAAGGCATACCATGGACACAATCCTCCATTGGATTGCATGAAAAGAAGCTTATTCCCGAAGGCCTCGATGCCGCCGACAAAGCCCTTAGCAAAGTCGTCAATATAGCTCTGAATTATAGGCAGCAAGTAGGCGTCCGCCACAGTGGACGAAGTGCGATTGACGAAGCCGATCATGGGTTGAAGCTTGTGTGATATCGAAACTGAGAAGCCTACTTTTTGCGCAATTTCTGCGATCTTTGCCTCGTGGCTAGGAAATGTATACGAGTGGAGCAAACACAATGCGATGGAACGAATGTCTGTACTGTCATAGATTTCACGGAGCTCTTTCTCAACTATTTTATAGTCTGGAGATTTAATGATGCGTAACAAGTCTCCGGAAATACTATTCACAAGACGGCTAGCGCATGGCTCTATGTCCAGTTGTATATCCTCAAGGGGCAAATCGATTCCACCACCCTCTGAGAATCTTTCCAATGTGATTCTTTCGTCAATTTCGAGAACTCGCGTATACAATTTCCCTAACTTTTTAGCGGTTAAATCGAATATGTGGGGCCGAGTCTGGTTCCCAATGGTCAAAACATCCCGGAAGCCACGATTGGTGACCAATAGTACCAGTGCACCCTTACGCTCTAGCAAAGCGTTTGTGGCCACGGTTGTGCCCATCCTTATAGATTCGATTGAGTCGAGATGGAGCTTTTCGCCTTTTGGGAGCGTAACCCTGTGAACTCTCTCGAGAACTCTGCGAATACCCTCAGTGGGAGCATCGTCATAGTTCAGAGGGTCTTGGGATAAGATCTTTATTAGGATATCGGGATGCGACGGAACTCGAGCGATAATATCGCAGAAAGTTCCTCCGCGGTCAATTGCGATCTTGATACCCAGCACCAGACTGTACATTGTGTGTAGTTCCTGATTTGTATTCCGTGTGGGGGAATCCCCAAAAATATGGCCGATTATATTCGACTGCATATAATATATTTTACCGCCGTGACCCCACATCAGCTGGAAACGCCGTATCATATTGCATTACATGCTGAGGAACGGCATGAAATAGACGTGATTCTCCTTTTATGTTGCGTCGCCAAATATTCCGTCCTCTTTGCTTTTTGGAGATCCAGCACTTTTAACAGAGAAGCCAATTAATGAAGAACTTCACTGGTGATACCGCTCTCTACGCTACTTCAAGGCGAGTCACTATTTGCTCCACTGCTACCGTTCTGTGACTCTGGAACAATAGTACTAACTGACGTCCCGAGCACGATTTTTTCTAAGGAGAATTGTGGACTATCATCAGCTAGATCATCCCATTAGAAGAAAAATGTTTTGCTATTGATAGATCCTAACTTCGGAATGGGTAGCCACCATACCGAACCTGGAAGACAAGTATTTTGCTCGCTCAATTCTTTCTAATTGCCTTCAAGATTACTGTAGCGGCATTCTCTCCACTGATGAACGCTCCATGAGCACATCCATTGCTCAGGCCAGAGACCATTTCAGCTCCGGCAAAAAAAATGCGGCCGTCAATGCCCTTGGCGAACGCTGTTTCGATTTCCGAAGGACTCATTGATCCTACTTTGTACGTTCCATATGCGCCCCTTGCGTAGATATCGTTATTCCACTGAGAATGGATGATATTGCGTGGAAATGCTGGGTGCTTATCCACGGAAATTTGTCGAAGAAGTGGCTTAAATAGCTTCCATATTGCAAGGTCTTTTTCCAGCTCGGAGAGGCCTTCGATGTATCTCGTAAGCGGTTCAGAAATAATCATTACAAGAGATGGCACGCTCTTCACAGCTCCATAATTGATCATCATCACAGGATAATCCCATGCTTGGATTTTCTCACGAGGTAGCTTGCTGTCAACGCTCGGGAGCATTAGGAAACGGTGGGTATCAGAGGGCCAGAAAATCTCGTCAAACTCCATTACCACTTTTCCTAACGAGCCAAACGTTGTGCTACGAAAAGCCTGGGAAATGGCATCGGGCACCGTGGGTATCCACGAAACCTGCCCGTCTTTTCGAGCAAGCAACAGTTGAGGGATCGTCAGGACGAGAAAATCACTGTAATATATTCCCTTACTGGTAGTCACTTTGATTATATCGTTTTTTGAATAATCGATAGAACTGACAACGGTAGATTCCATGATGTGGTTTTCTTGCCATTCCAAGGGAAGCTCATTCAATTCGTTCTGGAAAACAGTGCTATATCCATTAGCCACAAATGCATCTCGACCAAGTTGAGAGCCTGTGGATAGGGCGTGCTTTGCCAGAAGCTCGTCCCACGTAATACCGTGCCACAATTCAGACCAAAGCCGTGCGGCAGCACATGCTCCATCGATTTGTTCTGAGGACATGAACATACCTCGACACTCAACAAATTCAGCAAAGAGCGTCTGAATCGAAACATCATCCTTGTCAGGGTATTGCACAAACGCGAGATTGCCGTAGGTAATGAATTCCACCAAAGCCAGTTGAAAGAGGTGTTCATTGACAAATATTTCGTGTGCACAAGAATACTGGAGCTTCCCGTCATCAAAAAAGACTTCAATATTACCCTTGGCCATGGCCCGGTCGAAGAGCGGATTGTTTAGGGTATCATGAAACCATGATGCGCCCAAGTCGTAGACTGGTCTCGTTTCAGGACGATCCGAAGTTGGTGTTCCAGATACGGTGAGAAGACGGCCACCCAAACGATCCCTCGCCTCTATTATCATAACGTCTTTGACTCCAGATTCGTAGAGATGAGATGCAGTGCGGATGCCCGCCATACCTCCTCCGATCACTATTACACGAAAGTGGTTAGCCATTGTGTTTATCCTTCTCAGCTTCGTGAAGCCCACACATTTATATCACGGAAACATGCGCAGTCGATTCTGTCCGAGATAGGAAAAATGTGCGCATCGTTTTGATGCGTTAGTCGCGCGCAAGTGCACAGATCGGCGAGTTTCGATAAATGCATTGCAGTTACACGCCTCAAAGTTGAAAATCCTTGGCGGCAGTTACCATGAAAACAATGCCAATTCCGCATTTTCTAAGGGCTTAGCTCTCTGCCGACGGTTGCCGTTGACTCGTAACTCTTGTGACAACGATCATGACATTCTCAATGAAGTGGCATATTTGCTGGGAGGGAGGTTTTATGTCGAACTTCTTTCTGCAAGTTTTATCAGCTTAGAAACCCACCTTCTAAGCGATCACTCAAGCCAGTTGCTCTCTTGAAATCGTTTTGAGCATCAAGTCCTACGATCAGCGCATGTCCTCCCACGCATCCAGTGGCTTAAGGGAGAGGTCTTTTAAGGAGTGATCTAGCAAAGCGATTACGAGGAGAATCCAGCTGAACACTGCTAGCTCAACTTGATGCGAATCAATATTTTCACAAGTAGTGGCGCACCCCCAGGAAGAAGGGCTCAAACTTCAATTAGCCCTGGTCACCACGAACGAAGCTTTGGATTGAACAGATTAAACACAACAAACGAATTAAACACCTCCGGAGTCGTTTGACAACTCCGTCGATTAAAGCGATAAGCTGTGTCACTGCGCCTCGCGCGGCGGAAATTCTGCAGCACCGAAGCTTCCAGCAAGACGAGTCGTGCGGAACAGTCTCATCACTTCTATACGAGACATGATGGTATTGTGGAAAAAGTTCGCCGCAGAACTGATTTCTGTCCCTGAGGCATTCAAGGTAATCTACCAGCGTTACGACACTCATCACAAATTCTTGTGAATGCGTTATTGATCATAGCGTGACTATCGGAAGAGAGAGTCGGGATGCCTTTTACAACATCATTTGGGTCAGAAGCCGCTTCGATTAGAAAACTCTGACGAAACTTTTGAGCATGCTCTGAGCATCTTTGATATTGTGTCCCCACTTGATCTCTAAAAAACAGGGGAGATTCCAGATTGGCCTGCTACCAACTCGAATATTTTGTGAATCGTCAAGCAAGGAGGCTACTTTGAGCACATTGGAAAATCTGAATCATTTTATGAAGCATTTTACGCACACGCACGATCGTGAAAATAGCCTCAGAAAGCATCGCAAATCATCAGTACAAAAAATTGAAGCTTCCCAGACACTACGTAAGACGGATTTAAAACTAATACTGCACGTCGCCAACAGGTTTCGCGTATTATGGGAAGTATACGCAATGCGAAAGGATTTTTTGCCCGTAGATAGCCATGATAACGACCTAGAATACATATGCACGCATTATGAAAAGGCGACCAGTCGCTCGTTCCAACCGCACACAGAATAATTGCAGGCGCTCTAATTTGTAGCTAAGCCAGCCATTAATAGCAGCTTTAGCAACAAGTTACCTATGATGGCGACATTCTCCAGGATTTTATTTTAGGAGGTTGACAGTGTTGATTTTATCGTGTATACCCCGGCATATGCCTCGAATTAATCGTGGGTAGTGATGCTAAAGAATCTGTTACGAATGATTGAAGAATTTTTCTCGGAAAACGATTCTACAGTGTATTGCGGCTCCATCGTGGTGAGAGGTTCTTCTTTTATCGAACGTTATTATTGTGGGTGAGAGAATCAAGAATCGCATATCCTTGATAAATTATGGTACGCAAATTAATCGGATGCTGCGCTGAAAGCTGCCAGCATTATCCGAAAGCTGAGGCTCAACACTATGACGATCATGATTTATACGGTCCATTTATCAAAGTTCTTGATTATATTGAATTACTAGAGCTCGCGTCTCTACACTCAACCCCGAGATATCATTCTATTACACTTCAGCCAGCCTATGCGTGGCTTGACAGATTTTGATCTGGTGGTGTGGTGAAGCCGCTTTCAAACCCCCACTCTCTCCACAATTCAACAAATAAGGAATTTACCCGCTGTGATCGAGGCTGGCCCAGTGCCCACACCTGATTAATGTCCGATAAATTGACCGTCTTATTTTTCAATGCTTCTTCCCAATCCACAACGGGTGTATCAGAAATAAGCGAGTAGAAAATGTACTTTGCTTGATCGGCTTTAGACAAGCCGGACGGCACTTTCACTTTCAAGCATAAATTTAGCTTGCCCTGATATGACATCCAGGGGAACGGCATGATGCGTGGATGGTCCACATCGAATTGAGCCAAGAATCGAAAGGCCTCGCTTTTGCGAACCGGCAAAGCTGCAATGTCTGCTGCGTATAATTCATCGAGTTGCTTCTGTCGCGCTCGGAAAGCGTCCTCCAGCAATCCGTATTCCCACATTATATCTAAAGCTTCCTGCGTTATGAGGCCGGATTCTAGTGACTGAGGAATATTTCTTAAGTTCCAGTTGTCGCCTTGAGTAAGGTAAACGAGATAGCGAGCCCGCTCAGACACAGAGGCATTTTCAGGGTAAACAATTTCAGGGTCCTCGTCCCGAGGAACGTCGCGATATCCTTCGAGACTGCTCCATTGCTTGGCCCACTGTGGTGGCCGAACGTGATAAATGTCTTCAGGTACTTCGATGATGACACGGACATGCAGTGCTTTTCCATCCATCCCATATGTCGAAATTGGTGCGATACTTGCTTTCCGAAGGGGAGATGAGTCTCGTCTCAACTGTTCCCATACTGTTCTAGGTCTTTCGTCCTCCGGCCGTCGTTGCCATTTGAAGTATTCTTCAATGTGCCCCTCTAAAGTTATGGTCTTTATAATCCAGTCTGCAAGCTGAGATTCGGGTATATGCGTAGGAAGGTCTATTGCAGCCTCAGCAAACTCATGCGGCACGTCTAACTGAAGATCGGACCATGATCCCAACCACGGCGGTAGCGGTGACTGTGTAACAATGTCTGGAAGAGGTAATCTAGTGTACCTTGCACCGTATGCATCTAGAGCTTTTCTTGTGGCAACTGCCTCCTCGTCTGAGATATGAGGATTACGTGCCCAGATATCGCAGGAATGGACTGAAAAGACCGAAAACGAAGAGGATGTGTTGGAGCCACGACTAGATGCGGAGCAGAGCGAAATAGCATCCGATTCTATAATAGTGGGATTCAAATCAAAATTTTGCATTGTATCTAGCCAGGAAAGCGTATTGTGCAGAATCAGGGCTCCACCCTCTTCAAAATACAACGGCCATCTGCGGCGATGGCATTAGATCTATCTTTGGGTCCCGCGGGTCCCGATTCCAGCCGCTACGTATCCGGAAAAATACGGCTTTGTGGCTGGATTATTTTAGCGTTCGAGTTACAAGTTTTAGTGGGCTGACGAGGCGAGCCCCAACGAACAGGATAAGCGTGAGGGTTTCAGCACAACGGCGAACTAGAGATCACTCGCTCGGGGAGTCGCTTGCCTTGAAGCTGTACTGGATTCACGTGGTATAAAAACTACGGCGAATTGCTTAGTGAGCGGTTTGAACCTTACTGATTATATCCGCATTTTTGTGGACTCATGACCTAAATTATCCCGGTCTAACCTCGTATCTCGAGGAGAGCAAGCCTGCTTATTTCACTGTGGAGAGAGATAAGTAAAAGCTACCGAGATTACAAATAGGACCAACCCTGATGCGTATGAGCTAATGGAGCCAGAGGCTAAACATTGCGAGTTTCAGAAGCGCGTTGAGGCGTTTAAACTCCTTGGTAGTGCACAGGGCACAAGTCTTTTTTGGGATTCCTCGGCATTATGCAAGCAATATGCGCGATATTCGGCTTCTCCACTTGACGAAATGGTCCCCGTTTGAGCATGGAAACTGTGTGCTACCGATTGAGCATGTTGTTTCGTAAATGGCAAAAGTTTCATTCCTGAGAATGCATCGTACAGTGTGTATTAAATGCGGGGCAGCAGTAAAACTGTACAACATAGTCATCTTAAATTGGTTCTGGGATGTTTAATCGAGAATTGCTTGCTCTTGAAGTGTGTATGGGAACGATTGCATGTTTCCACTCAGCTTGGTAACGAGCGCGTTACTCCCCAGATCCGAGAGTTGCTAATCTGTCAGAAACTCTGCTAATTATCGTATTCATTTCTTCGTTACTGTTCTTGCAAGACAGGGCAAAGTTGCGGTCTTCCAGAGCTGATCCCTTATTGCACTCGATCAAGTTTCCTAGCGAATCGTAAGCTATTCCCCCATCAGATGATTTACTCTTCTCTTCGTCGGACTGCCATTCCAGTGGGACAGCGATAACGTTTCCAAGCACATCAAACTGTTCTTCTGTAGATCGACGACCTGTCTCTGCTATGATATTTCCGAGGGAGTCATAATTCACTTGATGAGACAGTTTTTTTGGTGCTGGAATTATATTTCCTAAAGCGTCGTATTTCAAGTCTTCTAGGCTATCGCCTTCACTGTCGTCTGACTCATCCCCAGCTGACTCACTGTCGTCTGACACAATTTCAGCTGAAGGCTTCCGATTGACATTGCCCAACATCCAAACATCTGTGTCCTGCGCCAACTGCTTACGCTCTTTTGACTCCTCCTCTAGCCTCACGAGCCATTCATCCTGTGCTTTCTGAACCGAGTCCGAATCTGTGCATTGCAGGTATATTTCTAGGAGCTCTTCATTAATTTTGAGAAAGGTGGGGCCCCACGAGAAGTGTTCCAAAATAAGTAGGGCCCAGTCTTTGCGGCCAACAATCGCAAAGCATGCCGCAAGGGCCTCGACGCAATTGAGCTTCCAGGGTCTGCCGTAATTGACCTGGTTTGCAGCGACCAAATATGGCAACAAGCGTTCGTTTTTACCACCTATTTTGTGAAATGGGATTTCGTCGAGACGGGCCCACGAGCACTCAACTACTGCGGCGCCACTCTCTTGCACTAGCTCCAAATCGTTTGGGCATACTAATCCCTTTCCGTTAGGCGATACCACAACCCCCAGGAACTTTTGTCCCACGCGCATATTTTTGATGAGACCCAACCGCTCGAGCTTTTTGCCACTACACCGCTTCGGGTCGCAATGATCAAAGTCCCACATTGCCATCTTGAAGGGTAATTTCGCTATAGATGCGTTCGCATTTAGATCGCACGACCCCAATTCTTGGCGGCCCTTTTTCACATGATGCTGCTTGGACTTGTGACCATTTGAAGTGCGTGACTTGCTGGCCTTTTCTTCAGACACTTTATTCTTCCCCTTTGCCATTGATCCTTTTCTTGATCGATGAGTAAGAAGGGCTTTTTCTGTAAAAGTAAATAAATATTACTTGGAAATCGAATTATGACGACTTGCCGATAACATTATCGGATTAACCTCTATACTGGGGTCCGCACCATGACCCTCTGCAAGTTACTTGACATGAGTCCACCAAGAATAGAGGTTATGTTGGTAATTACTGTTACTGAAAAAGCCCTTCTTACTCATCGATCAAGAAATGGGCCCGTCACAAAACAGACAGCAATAACACTTGTAGTAGTTACATGAATCTTTTTTACACTGCAAACAAATAGCTGGCGAGTATGATAAATTTTAAATGTACAGATTATACGCCACTGCGAGATGAAAAATAGCTTAAGGAACGAGAAGTAAGAGGATAAGCGAGGAGATGCAAATATTGGACCAGTTTCCCGAATTAAAAGTCTTCGTCAAAGGAAAAGTTCGACTCAGCCGCCTGGGCGTCATTGGCCTTGGCCATGACCCCGGCCTTTTGGTAATCGCTCACGCGTTTTTCGAAAAAGTTGGTCTTACCTGCAAGAGAGATGTTTTCCATAAAGTCAAATGGGTTGGTACAATTGTAGGTCTTGTCGTTTCCGAGGGCAACTAGTAAGCGGTCGGCACAAAACTCCACGTACTGACACATCAAGTCGCGGTTCATACCCAAAAGATGTATAGGCAAGGCATCCGTGAAGAACTCTTTTTCGATCTCGACCGCCTCCGTGATGATGCGCTCCACGATAGTAGCGTTGGGGCGGTGTTTCAAGTGCGAAAATAAGAGACAGGCAAAGTCCGTGTGCATACCCTCATCGCGCGAGATCAACTCGTTTGAGAAGGTGAGTCCGGGCATCAAGCCTCTCTTCTTGAGCCAAAAAATGGATGCAAAGGAACCGCTAAAGAAGATACCCTCTACCGCGGCAAACGCGACCAAGCGTTCTGCGAACAAAACATCCTTGTCGTTGATCCAGCGCAAGGCCCAATCGGCCTTCTTTTTAATAGCAGGGATCGTCTCGATGGCGTTGAATAAGAACTCGGCCTCCTTGGGATCCTTGATGTAGGAATCGATCAACAAGGAGTATGTCTCCGAGTGGATGTTCTCCATCATGATCTGAAAACCGTAGAAGCACTTTGCTTCGGGAACTTGGACTTGGGCGGAAAAATTCTCCACCAAGTTCTCATTGACAATACCGTCGGAAGCAGCGAAAAATGCCAATACTCTCGAGATGAAGAACCGCTCGTTATCGTTCAACTTATCGTTCCAGTCACCCGCGTCTTTGCCTAAGTCGATCTCCTCAGCGGTCCAGAAGGACGCTTCGGCTTTTTTGTACATTTGCCAAATCTCGTGATAGTTGATGGGAAAGAGCACGAACCGGCGTTTGTTCTCTACAAGCAAGGGCTCTTCTTTTTGCAACTCCATAAGCTTTTGGCGGTGCTCACTGTGAGCGGTCAAGAACTTGCGATGCTCCAGGTCAGCGTGCTTGCGCTCGCTCTCCACAACCTCGGCGCTCTTCTCGATGAGCCCTTCAGGCACGACAGTGCGCTTGAGCTGAACCTTATTCTGCAGCATGTCCTTGGAC
Source organism: Debaryomycetaceae sp. yHKB357 (assembly GCA_030580355.1). Taxonomy (NCBI): domain Eukaryota; kingdom Fungi; phylum Ascomycota; class Pichiomycetes; order Serinales; family Debaryomycetaceae; species Debaryomycetaceae sp. yHKB357. The sequence continues at coordinate 63,904 of JAKTSS010000004.1, read as the reverse complement.
GCGGCAGCTGCCGCCAACTTATCCGTGATGGACTGACCACGAGCTGAGGGCGGGGTGACGTCTAAAGTCTTGAAGTTGCCTGACAAGCCGCGAGTGGGAGTTTCTTGGATAGACATTTAGATGAGGTGAGATCGGTAAGATATGGAGTCAGAGTTTGGTGGTATCAAATCAGGTAGTGATTGGATATGGGACGGTTGGTAGTAGTGGTTGTTGTGTGTGAGCTGTGAGAGGGAGTCGGAGGATATTCGCGTCTTCTTATAAATTACGAATTCGACGCCCACCGCGCCGCGAATTTTCAGGAGGGGTAGTGCGCGCCACGATAATAAAAAAAAGAATAGTCACGTGTTTGCCTTCATCTTCCATACAACGCGGCCCACAAGTACTCTTGGAAGTGCAACATGGGTGTGGCAAGAAAGCTGCAATGTGGATACGTTGAAGGACCTTCCCTGAGGCATACGCGACTTCAAAGTTGGATGAAATGGAGGAATTTGAAGTATATCTGTAGTATTTACAAATCGGCCGTATTAGGTAAGGCGACGCAAAAATGTGCGACGCGGTCGCGTCTCCCCCGAGTAATATACGCGACGTGTCATGCAAGACGCGTTCGCCTAGTAAATTAGAAATTCGGTGCGAACTCGGCATTGAGGCGTTTTTAAGGGGAACCGTTCGATTGCTGTAGTCCATTCTGCAAAGTGGTGTCATTATTAGTAATAATGTAGGGCGTTCCACCATAAGGCCTCGACCTTCTCACTCACCGCGTAGCATACAGTGCTCCCCTCTGGATAGTATGTATCACGTGATGGTGGACTCGGGAATTCGGAGTCTGTCCACGTGACACAGGAAGGCGGAAGAAGGAAAAAAATTACGATTCCGAGCTTATAGCCGAGTTCGGAGGCATCTGAAATTAACGAGTTTATCAAATAAAAGTTTAAGCCGATCCAAGTGACTTGGTTCCTACCAACATGGCCATGAATGATGTGAGTGATCAGCACTACTACCTGCCGGTTCCTCATGCCTCTCCGGGTGCTTCTATCGAATATTACTCCCACGACCAACTGCCCCAGTCCTCCTACTACCACGGACAACCCTCCTCTGGTCACACCCTGCCCCTGCCCCACGTTCCTGACCACGCCCAGACCCTGGAATCCGCTCTCGTTCAATCTTCTGTGGCCCCACCAGCTTCTGCGGAACAGCCTTTCTACGTCAACGCAAAACAGTATCATCGCATTCTAAAACGCCGCATCGCTCGCGCCAAATTGGAGGAAAGCCTCAAACTCGCTCGGGGTCGTCGTCCTTACTTGCATGAGTCCCGCCACAAGCATGCAATGCGCCGACCGCGCGGTCAAGGCGGCCGCTTTTTAACTGCTCAGGAAATCGCCGAGCAAAAGAAGCATGAAGAAATGAGTGGAATCGCCAATGGCACCCCTGCTGAGTCTCTGTCGGCGGTCTCCGATGATCTGCTGGCCCCCATTGAACATGCACATACACCGGGTAATGCTGTCGCTTCGGATGCAGAGAATTCCGAACAGCGGAGCATAGTGTGATCGATTTCGACCTGTGCTTTCCCTGGAATTCTGCATCTGTTTGAATGGAGCATTCAAGATGGTGACAGTCTTCTCGAAGCGTTATTAGATAACTTGCGATCGTGTGTTGTTAGCGGAGATGACGTTCGGTGATTGCTCAGAAAGCTCTGCTTCCACTCTTGCGCTGGTGGCGTATTGATGTGGTCCAGTGCCCTTGGTCTGCACTAATTCTTGCCGTTCGACGCATTGACCAAGTAATTGCTGAATTATGCAACGGATCTGAGCCTTTCTTGAGCCTCGGTGCTGGCCAGCAAATTTGATACTGGGTTCTTGCAAGGCCCAGCTTTTCCAAATCGCTGCGGGAATCACGATTGTGCGGCTACCAACACAACGTTGGAAATCCATTCACTAATCACAACTCCTGATTTGTTTTTCCTGACCATCAGATAATCGAACCTCAAACCAAGGTTGGTAGGCTTTGACCAGAGCCGGCATTAGAAATCACAGACCTCATTGCTAGCTCTAGCTCTCAGATGCGGAATTCGCACTTGCTCGATAGTTATCCATAGTTGTGCTTCTTTCTCTCTTGCTGTGGATAGACTTGATGGTGTCTACGCGCTCCGGTTGAAGCAAAAAATCAAAATCCAGATTGTGGCATTTTTGACAGGTGGTGGTAAGCGGCTATTTAACTTTGCAACCGTCTATCTTCGCATGCTTTATTGGCGTCCTAATCAGACTGTTGTTCTTAACGTGCTTAAACACGTGTGGCGCCCTCTTGAGGACAAATTCTACGTGACCCACATCCTTACTTTGAAAAGTGCAATCCATCAATGCAGCATCAGCTATCCCAAAACTCTTCGTTGAATTCGATAGTCCGTTTTGGGAAGTTTGGTCGCAGAACGCACCTCACATTGACAATCGGTACAATAGATGTGCATTCAAAAAACCAATCTTATTCCCAGATTCGAAGTGATTAATCAGATTTCCCACTCCCTTGATGCGTAAGGCATTTCGCGCAAATTCCCAAGCCAATGCACGAAAATTGGTGATTAGTCAATTTACGCGGAAGAGCCCAATACTCCCATGATTTTTACCAGATCACCACCTATGTTGAGAGAATTCTCCTTTTAAATCGCGTTACTCTTTCGCGGCTTTCACAACCAATATGATTTAGGGCCAGCTGCCCACACAATTTCGCAATTCGAGACTCATTTCGCCTGCTGCCATATTTCGCCTGCTGCCACAGTTCACCAGTATCATCCGGCACCGTGCGTTAAATCTCAAAAAAATGCTTTTGGAAAATAAGCTTTTCAACAATCTATTACTATGCTCCTCCGCCTCCTTCCAACGCGCAAATTTTATGAGCAGTAATTTTTGCGTGGAGGCACAAGACAATCTCGTTCAAGGGTCTTGGGTGTCTGCTAGTATCTTCCGCGACTATATATAAGTTCTGCTTGCCTCTTTTCCTGGACATCTCAAGCAGCGCCAGCAATGACCACTCTCTGTCTTGTTCTCTTATTTACATTTTGCTTCCTGTATGTGTGGCTGGTTACCCGTACCACCCCTGGCACGACCACGACTACCACTGCCTTGAGCGCGAGCACTGACCGCACGATGAATGCGAACAATCAACGCCCCGTAAATGGCTTTGGAAGGGTTACTGCGGTTCGCGCAAATGGTGGATATGCAAGTGTCACAGAAACGCTGCTCAATTTCGTGGCACTCCGACCTGTCGCCGGGCAACGACCGTCGTTGGCCAGGATTCGACCAGTACACGACGCTCCGATCTTGTTTGCTCTTATGAGAGGAACTGCAACCCCCGCAGCGACAAGAACATCCACTACTCGCCGTAGCTGATAAGTCTATAGAGTGAAAAATGTGAAAAGTTCTGGCAAATATATGTGTCATACCGTGTTGAGGTGTTTTTTCGAGTGATGTCGATGTTGCGTATTTGGTGTGGCTTTTATTGGCTCAATTTGGTGACGGACGCGTGCAACTGGGATGACTTTGCCAAGGATACTTGATAAAAACCGAGTGGGGACAATGTTGGGAAAGATTTTAGACTCTATTCGCGCTTAAGGCCATATGCATCGTCCAATTTCTCATACTTCTGTGCAAAGAGTTCTAGTATCTTATACTATAGCGAATCCAGCCTCGTGGCACCCTCTCGCTTACTTCAACTGTGCGTCTTTACTGATGTATGAAAGTGTTGGAGTTCTATCCAGTCGTAATTTACGCGGTTACGAGTTGTTTTAATTATCTTGATTTGCCTAAAATATTTGAGATTTAGCAGCAGAATACTCGAAGGTACTATTTTGGGAAAAAATCGGGCTCTTCTCTGTGTGAATAGAATACCAGCGATGAGAAGGTTTCATGGCTTCCGGAAATGGGGCAAGGAATGGAGCAGACTGCACGAGTTCGAAGTTACAATTTTATGTGGCAGCCCCAAAGTTTAATTGCAAGGGCACCATTTTTCACCAGTCGACTAGAATTGGAGAGTCGATCTTTATCTGATATATCGAATGACCTTCAAATTGGATATAGCTACAGGACTTAATAATTCTCCTCCCGAAATGAATGGATATGCTCATTTGATTTTTTATTCAAGGTGGACAAGCGAACCACGCACATGATGAATGTTTCGACAAAGCTCCTTGCACTGTTCTCTCTCATGAGAGGCAGGGTTTGTTAAACTGGTGCTCTTCATGGACACGAGTTAGTGCAAAAATGGTGTAAAATATGAGGTTTGCCCGCAAATAGATAAATAGGGATAAAGCTTAATGGGCCTCTTCGAGCGAGCCAAAGGTGAAGCACTTCGGAGGCATGTCCCTTGGGGATTAATCTGCTACTTAATCGATTTTTATTGATGGCAAAGTGGGGCTATAGCCATCCGGTGTTAATTGAGTATATAAGCCTACCTTTGAAGCTTTCCAAATGTTCAAGATTGCCATCGCATCATGGATTCATCTCTTCCGAATTTACTCTCCCTTGCTGATGTTTGCGAGCTGGATAGGCTTTTATTCCGATATGAGTACGCTAATTGAGCCCGAGTCATCGCCAGTCGTCGACCAAACACCCATTCCAGAGTATACCGACGGGTCGTAGTATGGTAATGGTGGGCAGGTGAATCTTAGAACCAGCTATAGAGTCTTCTACCCCACAAGTGACTATCCTGATGCACTGGTTCACGTCAGTCATACGGAACATCAGCTGGCACCTAGTGCCGAATTATTGGCGATGAAACATGCTTTGATCGAAATCGCAAACGAGATCGCGGAAAAGCGCGAGCCACGAGAGGCCTTTCATAAGACTTACAAAATTCTCACTGATTGCACATACGTTATACACTCCATCGACTCTTGGAAAACAAACCCGAACTGTTTCCCGTATTTGAACCGAGATATTCTTCGTGAAATCGGGGAAGCGTAGAAATCCATCAATGAGGCTTACAAGTCGGTAGGGTTGAGACCTCTTGCGGTGGAACATGTGAAAGCACACTGCGGGATTTGGGGCAATGAACCTGCCGATAGCCCAGCGCCTAGAGGAGCCTTGTTGTATTGCCAGGCTTAGCCCCTAGTCTCGAATAGGTTTCGGTATCAAAGTCATCATACTTTGTAAAGAATCTGATACTACGCTTCCTAAAATTGATAGGAGCCAAAACTAATAGTCAAACAGGACTAGAGGACTAAAATTGCTATTTGCACTCCAATGAAACTTGGTTTATCTCTAATTTCAACAGAGCAAGTTAAGGTTTTGTAATGCACGCTCGGCACAAAATTTTGGAGCTTCTATGCCATGTAACTAGCTTATTCATTTCACGCGTATTATCCAATACTTTTGTGGGTGAAAGTGGTGGCAACAATGAAATTGATATCAAGAGAGGGTGAACAACCTCAAGTTGATTTGGCTGCAAAACTTTTGGCTGCAAAATGCCGGACTGCATGGTGAAATAATTCGTCGATGTGCATCCCTTAATCTCTTTTGCACCCCCTCAGAGATGGTGGTCCAGACCCTGGATAGACTTTTATAGCCATTACCTTATGGTAATATCTCTTGGTGGTTTGCGAACTATCCTCTACCAGAAACTCGCCCCGATTATCCGACAATGGGCCACCGTTGTCGTGAAATTCAAAAAACCAGTCCTTCTGAATTTATCTGATGCTCGGAAGCACAATTGGATGTTATAAGTGAATCATTCAAACTCTCTTCTAAACAAAAAGACCTTTAAACTTGCTTCATCCTTCAAACTTTTATTTTCTCGCCCCCTTTGAATCCCCTTTGTGTGAAATATGCCTGAGAATAGGTCTTTTAGCTCACCAATAGGTTCAACAATTTATCAATACAGTGCCATTCCATAATGCCGTCAAAAGCTTCTTATCGCCTTATGCCAAAAGTTTTCACAACAAAACCTATATGTCCGCCCACTTTTGCAAATATCGGACTTGTATCATCACTTATCATCCACAATCAATATGGTGCGCGAGATGTGAAAAAGCGGTATTATGGTCCACCCTCGATTTTTCGCAGCAAAAGCCTCGAGAGCGGACCAAAAGTGGCACCAATAAGCGTCTTCACTGACGGTTCGTGCCTTGGTTGGGGAAGTTCGAGCAAATTGCGCGCTGGTTACGGCGTCTACTTTGCGGGTGAAGGCCATGAAAATGTTCTGGCATGTATAACGCGCAAAGAAAATCGGAATCCATTCATCGCGGAGCTCTTGGGTCTTAACCATGCCTTGGTCCAAATTGGTGATGAAATTAGGCGCCTGAAAGGAAAAAATACGATTCCCAAATACGTGATTCATACGGACCTGGTCAATGCCATAGATGAGATCACCCTTCGAGGCGAGAAATGGGCGCAACAACAGTGGTCAGAGCCCAAGGGGAAGAAGATCGAACACTTTAAGCTTATCAAAAGCATCGTGGGCCTGTACAATTTCATCAACTCGGAGTACGGCAAATACGGACTAGGAGTGTTGGATATCAAGCATGTAAAATCTCACAATGGTAACGCTGGGAATGAAGCTGCGGATTTTTTGGCTCGAGAAGGGGCCAGACTACAGAGCCACGAATAGGGATAGTTCGTCATGCCATCGGTACACCAGATAAATAAATTTTTTACTTTACTACGTGGTTTCATCGTAATTCAAGGTGATGCATCAGCCTACTACGTTGCCTTGGCCAACTTGAGCCTCAGTTCTTCGCTAATTTGACTCAAAACGACTGGATCTAGCAGCTGCACCGCTTCTACGGCGACTTTCTTTACAGCCACTGAGTCTGTGGGTTTGATGCCGGGCACTGGGTCGAATGCTTTTGTCAGAATAGAGATGAGCTTAGAAAAGTGGGATCCAAACAAAGTCACGTCCGCGTCCAAGTCATGTCCGCCAGGGCCGTTCTTTGAATTTGCGGCAAACAAGATGCTGTTTTTTGCGATTCCGTCATAAGACTCGATATTTGTTGCGAGCTGGTCAATCGATGAGGAAATGAGTGCAGGATACTTGGTGTGGACTGTTGCGCATTGTAGCATATTGGCAACAGCTAGATTGATAACCTTTTTATCCTGAAGGTTGCTGACAGAGCCCAGAGTCTGGAGCACAAAGCTTGTATATATTTGTGCAAACACACCAGGCTGAACCGAATCGAGAAATTCGATCACGAAGTCGCAGTTTAGCAAGGATGCGTTGGGGAATCTTGCATTGCCTTGATCCAAGTGAATGGTACAGAGCGTACTCAAAAACAAGACGAAACGCTTAACGTACTTGTCTGTGCGAGCGTTTTTTAATCGAGTCAACAAGACAACAGCAATAGGATTTAAAAATGATTGAAGGATCGACATGGGAACATTCAATATAATCAGCAACAACAAGTCAAAGCCATGATTATCGTTCAACTTTGAGGAAATAAGTTTTTGGAACACTCCTAATAAGGGAGTCAAGGAATCAGGACCATTGGCGAAAGGAGAGCAGTCCTGCTCCAAAATTGCGATTAGAAGACGGGTTATCCCAGGGACATTGCCGCGAAATTCCCAAACAGACGGCGAAAGCAAGGGTTTGATGAGCAGCACGTACGTTTCGGGGAGACCTTTTTCCTTGTCAAGACTTTCCAACAAAAAGGCCAATATTTGGAAAGTGTACGGCACAAACTCTTGAACATCCTCGCTCAATATCGCCAAGAGTTCGGGAATCACCAAGTCAATATACTTGACGACATCTTGAAGCCCAAACTTCAAAATAGAAGCGATCGCTTCAAAAGTATAGTGAGAGAACTTTGGATTGGAGGGATTTTTCAGAGTTGAGCGGAGAATCAGTACGAGCTGCTCAATTACTGCTAGCCGGTCCGGGAGCGCATCTTGGGCCGCGGCCGTCACCCGCCACACACACTTCATCAAAAATTCGTTCTCCGCTACCTTTTCCGGCAGCTCCAGGCGTGCCAAAATGAGGCTAAATAAGCTCAAGAGCATGGTAGTAGCGTGAGGGGCAATGTCAGTCTTGGTGAACACTGGAGAATGCAAGGGTGAGTTGTCGGTCATTTCCAATAATTTCTCAATGGCAATGGCGGCGTATGTGTAAACGACAGGATTCATGGCGGGATCAAGGTGCTTACTAAAGAGGGGGATCGTGGTCATGAGCTGTTCCTTATCTAGCTGATTGCGGAAAGTACAAATGTACTTTATGGCGTCCATCTTGAGGATTGGGTGGACATCGGTGTTGACCAAGTCGGTAGCGACATTCTCGCCAAAGTACAGTACCACGTCCACTAATGCGTTTGTGGAGGCGACCCCCTGGTGAGTGACCTGACCTTTGGCGGCCAAAGATGAAAAGAGGTATGTTGCGGTATCCTTATTCTTCCAGAAGGAGCCTTCCATGGTCAAGAAGCGAGAGACATAAGTCATTACAGTTGATGTAAGCAACGCTGTGTTTAGCTCCTTGAGTTCCTTCAATAAGTCTGTGGTCGCTTTACGGCGCGAATCAAAGTCCAGGCCTTCCACGTCGGACCGCGTAAACTGGATAGGATCATCTTCGAAAGCTTCTTCGTCGGCTTGACGCAAAACAATATTGGGCAAGACGATTTTCTCGATAATTTCGTGGATCAGCTGTTTATTATCGAAAAGCGATTGATGCTGCGGGTTGCGCGCTACCGACGCCAAGAAGCGAAGCGCCTTCACCACGAGCAAGTCGTATTTCGACTGCTTGGTGACATGTGTGGTGACTAGCTGCCACACTGAGCTGATAAAGGTGTCAATGAGCGGTTCAAAAACGTCGGCGTACCGCGTAACGTAAAGTGAGACCAACTCGATGATCAGGGTTTTGCACTTTATTACAGCATTCACGGTTTCATCGTCTGACGCGTCTTCCAAGAGCGGGCAAGTAAAAGACAAGTACTTGTGTACAATAGTCATCATTGGTTTCATGTTGTCCTCAAAGAATTCGGGGATGTCCTGGCAGTTAAAGTCATAGTAGAGCTGAAGCAAGCACAAGAGTATTTCAAAGTACTTGTTTAGCAACGCCAGGTCCTGTTTCTCCGAGGAAATTTTCTCGTCAACTTGTTGTAACAAGAGCATGAAAGGTTGAGTAAACTTTTCCAAAACCAATTTGATTTCTAAAAACAATTCATCGGATCTAAAGAGGGGTCGCCACCGTTTAAAGATTGAATGGGCTACCAAAAGAACGGGTTTGTTTGCGACAAAGTCCGTTTGCGAGAGCAGATTCACGAGCTCGTCAACTAGAGTGGGCCAGTCGTGAGGGAAATCCAGCTCTGCAATCAAGGAGATGGATTCTGCGACCTGAAGTTCAACCTGAGGCGGGAGGGTCGTCATGATGCGAATAATATCGCGTTTGATGCATATTGCGTCTTCTACTGGGATGATCCTAACCCCATCTTGAGACATGTACTTGCGGCGAATCAAGTTCTTGAAGTAGAGGGCGCCTGCAAGATGAACTGGAAGAGACAAGTGATGTGACGCAACAAGGTTTAGCAAATTGACGGAGAAGCCCGGAAAAGTTTCCATATTCTTGAGGCGAAACTCGGCCTCTTTTGCCCACTGAGGTGAGAGTGACTGCTCCAAGCATTCTGCTATCCGATCTGGAGATATATCGTTTGTTGTCATTTTGAACAACTTTTGGTGAAGGGTGCGCCAAAGTAACGAAAGATTTTTCTACTAGTATGCATGGTCACGTGATATGATGGTTCGAGAACAGCATTTTAAAGTTCAGCGAAGGCTTTGGAGTTGTTCGCTGTAGCTGGAAATAGCGATGTGGTGTTGGCCATTCCTGTTAGTTCAGCTGCTGAGGAAGTAGTGCAATCCAAAATTAAAAGTCCATTCAAAGAATCGTGGAAAATGTTTTGTGTTGAAATTCGGCAACAAATTTCCTGTTTGTAAGTTGTTATGAAAACCAAAATCGATCAATTATGTTAGTTCTTTAGCTTCACCAGTCATATTAGTACGCAAAGAAGTAGGGCATTAGTATTTGTATCGCCCAATAGTTTTCTAGAGGAGGAGTGTCTGGGTTTGGTGAAAACGTATTCCAGTAGGAAGTACTGCAGCACGGAGCTTTGCCTGTTCATCAAAAGGCCCGTGCTGCAACTATAGAGGTGGGACGAAGGCAACGACAGGCGACAATGCATTCACATACTCCTGTTGTAGGTCATCGCAAAGACTTCTATTGGCGTGGTTCTTGAATTTTACTGTATCCATCAACCTTTAAAACAGGCGAAATTGGGAAAATTCTACCGTGTAGTAACGAAATTCATGTAAAAATGACGCGCGAGATCTCATAGGGGAGGTCACCTAATTGCAAATTCAAAGACATTGCAAGACATTCGCAAGCGACAGCGCCGTTGAATGTGTATACACCATCTTCACGTAAATTAATTGGGAAGTTTTGTCGGGTTCGGCTCTCTCTGTGAAAGGTGTTAGCTGGGACATGTTTGTTTGAAAGTGCGAGCATTGTTTAATAACTATGACCAACAGGAGATACCGTGTGCCAAGTCATTTTCTGCAACGCCCACACGGGCAAATGCCAAGGACCACATATTTTAAACAGTGTACCGTGAAAGCACCAGCCGACGTCCGAATTAAGCTCACCCTTGAGCGCAATTCACAATTTTGCCTCGAACATTATTACAAATTACAGGTACAGGATACAAAACTATTGCAAGGAGACAATTTAGTTTCCTCATGCAAAGGTTGAGATCCACTATGTGAAGTAATTACGGGCTTGGGACCTTGTCGGCTACTAGCAGTGAACGGTACCGCGCTAATTCTGTTGACAAGTATAATTTAACGTTGAAAAAAGGCTGACGTGTACCATTTAATAAGGCGTTGCAAGGGTATCCGATAATCAACCCATCTCGATCGGATGGGTCCATAATGTATTATAGGCAGGCCCAAGCTATCACCGAGCTCGATCTAGCTTCTAGAGACACAGACTATGTAGCGGGTGATTAGGCATGAGGCTCAATCAACTTACTTAGATGTAGGCAATACAGGAGCGGCAGTCGCAGCAGCCTGCTTTTGCTTTTGCTGAGCCACGGCGTACACCAAACCTGCAAGGAAACCCACAAAGATACTGTTTACCAGCCAAAAGTTGACGGCCGCATCAAAGAACACCAATCCTGAAAGCGCGATGGGCAACTTGTTGAGGGCGCCCACCATGGAGTAGGTGGTCGAGGAAGTGACACGTACACACCAGGCAGAACAGTAAGAAATGGCGACGCCGGAGAAGCCCGAGAGCACCATTGCTACGATGAGGCTCATGCGGGTTTCCACGGGGAAGTTACGGACAAAGTTAGCCGAGGACCAGTCTTCGAACACAAGCGACAAGACCACGAGGATCGGAGTGGTGAGCAAGTTATTGTAAAACGTGGTGTCAAAGTCCTTAAAGTTGGTCAACTTTATGCGCTTACGCATGCAAAGGACAAAGGCGGCCGACGCGAAGCAGTTGGTAGCCATCCAGATGTAGCCCACGTAAAGCTCCATGATGGAGCCAGTAGCCTTGACGGCAGCGGAGTCACCGTAGCACGCAAGCACGGACGATAAGACCATAAGCATGAAGGAACCGAGGGCCATTGTGGTGACACTGCCGCCGAACCACAAGACCTCACCGTAGGCAATCAAGATGATAGTCAAGTTTTTGAAGATGGTATAGACGGGGATGGACAAGTGGTGAATCGCCTTTGAGGAGGTGTAGACCATCATAACGAGCATGACAGCGATAGGGAGCCACTTGCGGGCCTCTTCCTGGTTGAAATTGCGGTAGGTGATGACGCCGGCCAGTTTGAGAAGGGAGATGGAGAGAAGACCGACCAACTGCTGGACGGCGAGAAGCAAGCAGTTGAGGTTGAAGTCGTAGCCGGCGAGAACGTACTTGTTAGTGACGGTCATGAGGATGGAGGAAGCGCAGTATGCGAAGATAGAGGCCGGAGCCGAGTTGACGAGCGATTCCATGGCGAGAGATGGTCCGACGTCTATGGGCGTTAGAGAATGGTAGGTGAAGCCGGCTGGTAGTGTGCTTGAAGAACGAGAAGCGTGTTCGGTGTCGCGTGTACCTTTCTTGAACGTCTTGACCCAAAAAAACTTCAGCCTTTTTTCTCTCTATTGAGGCTTTTGCAGAAAAAAATAAAATCAGAGATTTAGATCGACTATATGCAGTACAAATACCGAGTTAAAGGCGCGCGAGTGTATGCAGGTACATATAAAATATTTACTTTTGCGGCTCATGTCTTCGAGATAGCGGCAAGGATCTAAGTTGCAGAGGTTTCTCAGGAAGGTTAGGCTTTGGAATAGCCGCGGGTTCTTGGAGGCTTGAGAAGTGACATGGTCGGGCAACAACTGGCTGTCTTTTCGTGACGAGGTGGAAATCGGGTTTTGCAGCCGTTTTGAAGCCCGGTGTCGGGGTCGGTCTTCACGATCACTGTGTTCCTAATCATGCTCTTGTATAGATGATTGTCATCTAATCTTGGCTATACTCATGTCACTACCATCGTGTCACATCTCACTTCTCTCATTTTCCATCTTCAGGCCCAAAATTATCTCCATCTTTCGAATCACCTTCAATCTTCTTCAACCATCTCCATCTTCTGAACCATCTTTGCATTATCTCCTCCTTAAATATGTAGTATCACTCAGTAGTCCCCGCTGTTATATATGCTTATATCATTGTGCGCCTTGTCTTCAACCGCATCCTCGAAAGCCACCCCGGCGTTGCCCGTGGTGAGACGCTGGTTCTGCGCCCGTATCTTTTCCAACTCCTGCAAGTAGTTGGCCTCCTTCCCCGTCACGTACTCTCCGGTGAACACCCCCACTTCAAACTGCTGCTCCTGCTTGTGGCGGCAGCACTGCTTCAAGTCCTCCAAGTCCTGGAATATCACCTTATCCGCCCCAATCTCCGCCGCGATCTCCTCATCGCTCCGCTTATACCCCAATAACGCCTTGGTGTCGGCAAGGTCAATACCGTAAATGTGGTTGAAGCGAATCACTGGCGAGCACGATGCAATGTACACCTTCTTTGCTCCGGCCTCTCGCGCCATCGCCACGAGCTCTCGCAGCGTCGTCCCGCGAACAATCAGATCGTCCACCAAAAGCACGTTGCGCCCTTCAAACTCCAGGTCCATCGCGTTCAACTTGCGCCGCACCAGCAGCGTCCGTTCCTTCTGGTCGGGCATGATGAACGTACGCCCAATGTACCGGTTCTTAACGAACCCTTCGCGGAACGGCTTGTTGAGCGTCGCGGCGCATTGCGCCGCGGACGTCCGTGCCGTATCGGGCACCGGCACTACCGCATCGATCTCGAGCCCGGGAATCTTTCGGATCTTTTCCGCCAACTTGGATCCCATCTCGATCCGCAGTCGGTACACCAGCACCCCGTCCATCACCGAATCGGGACGCGCAAAGTATACATACTCGAAAATGTCGGGCGTAAACGTCTTGGGAGGCACCACCTGCCTAAACTCGGGCTCGTGGATCCCGTCTTTGCGGATTACTACTGCTTCGCCCGGTCCCATATCACGGAATTTTGAAAAGCCGTGCGCCTTGCACACTACCAGCTCCGACGCGAGCATATAGTCGCTAGTCCCATCAGGATTCTCCCGTTGTCCAAACACAAGCGGCCGGATACCGTTAGGGTCGCGGAACCCAATAATGCCGTACCCAGCGAGCACCGCGACACACGCATAAGCGCCCCGCACTTGATGCATCGTGTGCGTCAACGCCTTGAACAAATCCTCATTGTTCACACGCAGCTTGTTGGATTGATCCAAATGCGCCGCAAATATGTTGAGCAACACCTCCGAGTCCAGATCGGTGTTGATGTGTCGATGTAACTTCTCGTCCAACTCGTGGCGTAGCTCGGCCGTGTTTACCAAGTTCCCATTGTGGCTCATGCAGATTCCATAGGGCGAATTCACGTAGAACGGCTGGGCCTCGCTGCCCGCAGAAGAGCCCGCAGTAGGGTATCGCAAGTGCGCAATACCCATGCTGCCCTTGAGCTTTTCCATTCGCAGCTGCGTGAACACGTCGCGTGCCATGCCGTTGCCCTTGCACTGGTATATACGGCCCTTGTGGCCACAGGTAACGATCCCCGCAGCGTCCTGACCGCGATGCTGCAAGTACATTGCCCCTTCGAAAAGCTCGGTGGCAACGTTCCGGCGTTGGTCGGCCAATACCACCCCTAGAATTCCACACATGATGATGTTTTATGAGGTCTCGCTAGGTGATTCACTGCCAAAAATTTATCGTTATTTTTATTCAACGGTCGTGTCAAGTATGCGTTGCAGTAGGATGTTTGGCGATGAGCCGGCACGTGAAGTACTCTGATAAACCAATACGTAAACTACAAAGAAGAGACCACTATAAAACAATTCGACTGCTGTGGATGAGGCTGTGGTCTGCATAAAGCGATAACTGTCCCTTCTGATAATGCGATACTGGCGCTCTATAAACTTACCAAGACCAAGCGCGGCCGCCAAGCGTCGAGTCTTGTCCAGTGTGGTGCCCACACCGATGCGCTCTTGTCATTTGTCATGTATCTAATCCAGTAGGTATGAGCGCGCTCCACCATAGCGTGAAGCCGACCTTGCAAATACATTCTGTACGCAAGATACACGCGGATACCTCTGTGCGGCAGCTTGGATAATCATCTACAAAAACTAACCCAATGGCCTTAAGCACACGCATGATATATTTCTTCGAAGTCGTGCTACCATGGTACTCCCAATTTGCTGTCACAGGACTTTGAACAGTGGATACCTCCACTTCAGGGCTATCACCACAGTTCTGCACATGCCGGTTCACGGGATTTGATGTAAGGGTGCTTTCCGGAATTGCGTAAACGCTCCTTCATCGAGCACACTCGGACACTCCTTTCAATTACGAGCTATTCTGTTACCACGAAACCAGCAATCCGGAATCGTGGTCTATAGTAGACTGCAAAACATGTGGCTTGGGATCACGATGTGTCTTTCAAGCTCAGAACCTCTCTGCACGGAAGGCCGCCGGCATTACGAGACACTTTGTCTCGCTGATTACTCTACTGCCAATTGCAGTCGTAGCCAGTGGGCGTGCGGCGGCATGGATCTTTCCCCAATTCATATTGTTCGAAATGGCATGTGAAAACAGAATGTTACAAAGCTAACGCCCAGGACCACATCACAAGGCATGAATTTCTTTTAAAACGACGAACGGCACTCTATTTTTTTGCCAGTTGATATTCCCCGAAAATCAGCTTCGACAGACAAGAGTGAGTGCGTCAATTCTAGACACACGTTTGGGGATTTTGGAGACCTTTTAAAACCTAATAAATAGCATGGTAGACTTGTGTTAAGATTTCACTAAACTCCGATTTCCCCGCCGAAAATTCTGAGGCATAAATTGAGCGGCTTGACCCAGCACGATGCTGCAATTCTCAAGAGTACTTCTTTAAAAAAGTAAGGGTTACTTTGTTAACGCTGCGACACATAAGATCGTTTTTATTAAAAAAGTACCCCTTTCGCAATCGCATCTGGGATTTGGCGGATATTAAAAGGATGCCCCTGGGATCGGCAGGAAAAAGAAAAAAGTACTCAAACTCCAACCACAAACCGCGGTGGCCAGATGTTCTACACTAACAATAAGCATAAATTCCAACAATCGGCTCAGATAACAAATACGAAGCACTTGCTGGAGCCCTTGTATAGCGTCAGACAATGCGTTCAATTTCGAATATAAATACAGTTCCATAGCCTCTATTCATAACCACACAATATTCATATATCGACGATGCTCCACGCTTTAAAGATTATATTTGCTTTCCTCTCTCTTTACGCTGGCCTCGCTTCCGCCAGGTACGGCTGCCGTCAATGCAAGGGTGAGCAGACTATTACTTTCTCCAAAGCCGTCAATAAAGATCAGGCGATTCAGTTCTGCAGAAACAGTCTTGGAGCGTGTGCGACCGGTAATAACGAGTACGACATCCTCAAGGTTGCCCAGCAAGGCAACACCTGGACGATTGGTCTTAGAATCTGGCGCTACTGCGGTAACGGCGGGTCCAATTTTGTGGACAAGGGCCAGCACACCATCAATGGCATTACCGCTACCTCCGACACGCGCGACTTGGATTGCTTCTACAGCGTCAATTGTCACGGCACTTGCCACTGTAACCAATGCGGATGTTAATTGTAGGGTCAAATCCCCGAGAAGAAGCTCCTTGATATGTTTTAGAATAGACTGATTGCTTGTTCAAATGTTCTTTTCCTGTAGGTATATACACAAATGGGCTACACAGCTTCCACCGTCCGCGTACCTGGTGGAGATGGCTTAGCGGCGATAGCAATTTTTTTGATCCGATGGTGTTCCAGGGCAAGCATTATTCGTCGCAATGGATCTTGTCTCTGATCACACAAAGCGCACAGAAGATAACCTGCTTTACGGCACTCTCGCAGCATCAATTTAGTTTGAGCACGCCACACGTCACTCGGACGACTGAACAGTCTCGCGCAGCAATTACTGGTCGAAATACACCAGTAAAAGCTATCATAGTAATGCTCGTTGCCAAGAGGCTGTAGAAAATTGCTTCTCGCCGTGGCTTTTTGATTTCCCCGTGCCGTCAAACATCCATGGAGCGCATCATCAGTAGTTTTGCTGATTCTGATACCATATAGATATGGCGGCAATAACCCAGTCGAGTAGACTGATTCCTAATCGGCCGCATAGATTCTGGTCTGGCAAGCATCACCTAAACTATTGGAGGTCTTATCTCTGCCGTCTGTGACAGGCTTTATCATCACGCTGACAAGAGTACACGGCCGCCTGCTTTGAGTATAAAGCTTTCAAGAGGACTTCATAAGAAAAAATTGGCATAAGTAGGTATTGAGGGGTCGCCTTTTTCCCTCCAGGCACAGTGGGGCAGCTCCGTGGGGTTCTCGTGCTCCCTTAAGAAAGTGGCTGCAAAACCTTTTTTTCGTAAAAAATTGGCTGCAAATTTTGGTTCACACGCATTTCGAGATGATGTTTGCAGCAAGACACGAATTGCATTGCTTCCGTGTTAGGATGACTGGATTTTATACGAGTAAAAACGGCAAGACAGATAGGGCGCGGACAACATGCTCGTTTCCTAGATGTTGTAACACTGATCATTTTTATGGCTGACATATTTGAAACGCTGATCATCAACAAAATTATTGTATCCTCGAGCTTTGAGGTCCGCTCACCTGGAAGCCATGGGTTATGTCAAGACTCCGCGGAGCATCGTATAAGTTCACCAAACACATACTTCAAATGCGACATGTCTACATCAAAACAAGCGTAGTGTGTGCGAATCGTGGCAGTGGTGCCAAAATTTAGTGGAAACAAGTGATCTCTTGGATCGCAATACATATGCCACACTGAGGGGTATCATATACACGGGAACTGAACTAGCGTGCATTAGGACCACGTGGTTGGAGTTAATTTCGCAAATACGAGATTCAAGTTATCCACCCTGTTGTATATGATTTTCAATTTTAACCAGGATCCACAATCACTACAAGCATATCCGTTAGCGCTGAGGCCACTATGAGTGCACGCCAAACTACGACGGTTAACAAGTGAGCGAAGTTTTCCGATGCAACTAGAGCTCCGATTTGCGAAATTCGATCTACAAGTACCACAGCAACACCAGTTTTTAAGTCCGGAGTCAAATTTGATCCTAAGACATGTTAACCGAGAAACGCTAACAATAAAAAAGTTATTGCCCGCAACACATAACAAGAGAATTTCTTTTTGACCTTCCGCGAGCTTGAAGAAGAGAAGGATCATAGAACTATCTGCATTTAGCAGTGAAGATGAGTCTTGAAAGATGTAGCCAAAAGTAGGAATGGTGGGGCCTCATGTGCACAAGAATGATGGTATTCGCGGCAAGACGCAAGTTTGCATGAATTTCAAGGGATGCAAGTTCTTCCATGTCGGGATACGATACGACGGAGCGTGTCACTCGTATTCAATATGACTTGGCCAATAGACAAGGTCTAGCATACGACGTGAATCCTTCGCCAAATTACTCGCTGCCCATTAATACCATCTCTGAAAGAGGGACCTTACGAAGAAAATTCACAGCTTCACGGTGTAAACTGTACCACAAAGTTGCTATTGCCAGGCTAGTCATTCATCACAAGGCTTCTTCACCCGCGAAATCCCATACATATACCCTCGCCAGTAAATTAGGCTGTTGAATGCCAAGTTTTGAGATATGCACTCGCCGACGATCACATTCAAGGGTCTTGTGAGTTTTGTTTTCGCAAAAGACAACAACTTGTAAAGGGAAACCATGTCACGTAATAAAGGATAAAGTCTAATAATGCTATTTCACGTTTCGACAGCAGCAAAGTGGACAATCTAAGCGGTAAGCCACACCAAGCTTACTTTGGTTTTGGGATTGCGAGCGTGGAAGACCACATGACCAGTCGCAAACGTCGAAATGACTATGCATCTGGCAAAATCTGCTTGACAGAGATTGTATAACATACTCTGTGACGAGGCTAGGTCTGACGCAACGATTAAAATTTCACAGGACTCATCTGGGGTCAGCATTTGCTGGATGTTAACAGCATGGGCCTTCAAGCAATATCTTTGTTGTTACTATGCTAGACTACTTGTAGGAGACAATTTATTCCGCCTGCAAATCGTTCCTCGAGACAGGTTAACAAGGAAGCATTAAACAGAAATGCCTTTGCGTGTTCAAACAGGAATACAGTAAATGTAATTTCATCGTCTCTTGAAACTGTTTAGAACTACCTAAATTTCGAGGACCTCTTCGGCGCTCCTATCACAATCCGCAATCGAGGCAATTGTATGTATGTGCGCAGTTCACTGTTTTAGTGCAAGTCAACTCACGGTGATCTTCCGTAGCGCAAATATTATCGATGCAATGAAAGCCTTTATTCACATTATTATGACCCCCAGTACCGCAGTAGCGCCATATTTGAAGGTCAAAGACGAATTTATGACCAGTTTGGGTGACGCCGACGATTGAATAGTCGTTGCCCGTGGCACACAATCCAAGGGTCTTTCTCATAAAGTCTGTGGCCTGTTCCTTCGTGACCAAGAGGACAAAATTGATGGTCTGAGAGCCGCGGCACTGTCTGCATTTAGAAGCCGAGGCAAGGCTAGAGCAAAGAGCAAGCAAGACTAGTAAAAACTTGAAGATGTGCAACATGTTTTATTGGTTATTCTTATTCGATGGGGAATCCACACATCTTTATAGTTTGTAGATTTCTGCGCAAGATCTGGTCTTTGACCATGATATGTTAATTCCGTGCGAAGTTTTCAGTCTTCGCAGCTCACAACGCATCTAGAACCTTATTATACACCAAACTGAGTAGAGAACATTAGAACAAAAGCGCGAGAATCTATTGTTTGGTGCTCGCTGTAGTTTTCGTATGATTCTTCTCGTTAGCGGCATCGCGTCCAGAATAATCACGAGCTTCAAAAATTTGACGCTGCACCAGCAAAGGTCGGAAATGTAAGATTGAGCGAGGGCTGAATGTGCTTACACCTTTTGCATTACACCAAAAATATACCGCTGGAGCGTATGTACATTTTCATTATTTGTAATGTCTCGAGCTGCGAATTGCCTCGCACCAGTCAAAACCTTTACAGGGGCGATATTTTTTGTTTCTCCACGGAGAGGCACTATTGTTGAACGTAATCTGACTTTACAAATTCTTGGTAGGCCTACCAAGGTTACTGCGGGGCATTCATGAATTTTACAGGAGCTGTGCACCGACTGACAGCATCGGCTTATTGTTCGTCTCGTAATGAACAATTGCTCTGCGTCGTTTACGAGGTTACTGTTTCTGACTCCTCGCTATTTACGGTTATTTTGATTTGAATGTGCAATCCTCACTTGAACAGATTTTAAATCAAAGAGTACATTTTACTCGCTGCATGCTTTTAGTAGATAGTATTGATGCGACAAAATTTCTGTGGTCAGCGGGCGAATCTCCAGAGGTTAGGGATCGGGTGTCTTTAAGAATCCACCATGAAAGATGATTACCTAGCGCGTAAATTCTGTTGGTCGACAATTCTTCATGTGTAGAGCTAATCGATTATGAATAGCAGGTGATGCAGCTCTTTGTGTATACTAACACATTTAGTTTGGCGTCTCTCCCGTCGAATCTTACAAGTTTTCCAAGCTGCGGTGGCACGATGTGGTGCACGCCACACTAATCTTGATGTCCATACATCATACCATGCACCACAAACAAAAAGACTCTCCGAGGTATCTTGAGATATTTAGAGATTTAGTGATACTTAGAAATTTAGTGATACTTAGAGATTTAGTGATACTTGGAGATTCAGAGACATTTAGAGATTTAGTGATATTTAGAGATTCAGAGACATTTAGAGATATTTATAGAGATGTTTAGAGGTGTAGAGACTTAAAGAGATGTATAGAGATGTAGAGATTTAGAGACATTCAAAGAGAGATATTGAGAGAAGCGTCGCTTGTTTTAGAGATACGAGCGATTTTAGAGAATAGAGGTGGAGATCCGAAAGAGCAGCTCAGATATGAGAGAGTCTTGATACTAGAGGAGGCGCGAGACATTAAAGCGGTAAAAGAGGCGGACAAACGGTAAGAGTGCGGTGCAGTGGACAATGTTGATTTAAGCAAAGACGCTATTGGGGAGAGAGGCATGGTGGAACGCACTGTCAGCGTTGAAAACGGTAAAAAAAAGAGGATTGCATCACATCAGTCATGCAAGGGAGCGTTGGTGAGGGTAGTAGAGACAATTGGGCAAGGCAAATCATAGTGCGGCGCAATACACTGGACGTGTATCAAAAACAAAGTGAGATTCAGTATTGCCTAGTTTAATGTGGGAAGGCACGAGACGTCAGCCAATCAATTGTAAGGCGGTCTCGGAGAGGTTCCGTTACCCTGCGGCGGGGGCGGCACCATGGCGTGGGGCGGGTACTGAGAGCCATAGGCGGGCCCCGCATACTGCTGGTACGGGTACGCGGGCATACCGGGTGCGGGAGGGCCCGGGGGGAAAGGATAGTGGCCGGGCAGGCCCTGCGGGTACGAGGCACCAGGCCCCGAGACCGGGTACGGCAGCGGGCCCGCGGATGGCATGGGGGCAGGGAAGGGGGCTGACGCCTGCAAGGGCGGAGCCGGTGCCGGGCTAGACTGTGCGGGGCCGTTAGTGGCCTGGGCGGGCGCGGGCACGCCCTGGGGCTGGCCCATGTACTCGTAGCGGCCACTGCCGTGCACGGTTTCGTTACCACGGGGCAACTCGTCAATCTTGAAGGGACGCGGAACTGCCTCCTCATTCTCGGCCACGTACAAGGCGCGATCAATGGTAGCGGGAATTGGTTTGATTTCGGTGCCCAATTCCTGTTCAATCTTGTACAAGGCGAATCTGTCTTCCCAGCTCATCAAGTTGATGGCCAAACCCAAGTGGCCGAACCGGCCCAGGCGACCGATGCGGTGCAAGTACGTTTCCGCGGTCTTGGGGAAATCAAAGTTTATAACGACATTAACGGCCTGGATATCAATACCGCGGGTAAGCAAGTCTGAACATACCAAATTGCGGACCTTGCCCTGTCTGAAATCGTGGAAAACCTTGTTACGGGCCTGCTGGGGCATTTTTGCGTGCGAGTAGTAGCACGAGGATCCCAATTCGGTAATTTTCTTGGCCAACAACTCCACGCGGTTAGTGGAGTTGCAAAAGATGATCAGCTGGTTAATCTGGAGCTTGCTGAAAAGGGTGTTGAGACAATGCAATTTCTGTTTTTCCTCGACAAAGGCATAGTACTGGGTGATACCGCTCAAGGTCAATTCGTCCATCAAGTTTATTTCAAAAGGCTTAGTCAAGTGCTTGTCCATAAAGGACTTGACTGCGAGAGGGAAGGTGGCCGAGAACAATAAGGACTGTCGCTGCGGAGGAAAGAAGCTGAGGATTTGTTCAATGATGTAGCGGAACTCACGGGAAAGCATCTTGTCGGCCTCGTCCATGACAAAGATCAGGCAAGACAGGAGGTCGGCGACGCGGCGGGAGGCCACGTCCAAGACGCGGCCAGGGGTTCCGACCACGACATGGACCGGATCGTGCAAGCGCAAGATATCGTCCTTGAGGGAGGTTCCGCCAGTGGTGACCATGCATTGGACGCCCGTGTGTTTGCCCAAGGTGCGAACGACCTGAGAAGTCTGGAGGGCCAATTCGCGGGTAGGGACCAAGATCAAGGCTTGGATTTTATCAATTTTTGGTTTAATTAATTGGAGGGTGGGGATGACAAAGGAGGCGGTTTTGCCGGTGCCGTTCTTTGCTCTCGCCAAGATATCGCGACCGGCAAGAGCCATGGGAATAGATTCCTCTTGGATGGGGGAGGGCTTTTCAAAGCCAGCTTCAAAGATGCCCATTAACAATTCACGTTTCAAGGAGAAATCCTCAAAAGACTTGCCTGAAGTATTAAGGACGTCGTCGGTTTGGGGTCTGGTATCCCTGGCGGGGATGTTTAGTTGCAGTTTCCACGAGTCGGACATGATGCGAAGAGTATTGAGGGTGGAGTGAGTGGTAGTGGATTGTGAGTGTGGGTGGGAGAGGCGTGAGTGGTAGTGGAGTGAGTGGGAGAGGAATGGGAGTGGATTGTAATGAGACGGGGAGTCAGTGAGTAACAGTGGAGTAAGGAGTTACAGGGACGTTGAGGAAGTGGGTGGTATGAGGAGGAGTCAGTGAAGGAGTCTCCGTGGAATGAGGTAAATGGTCAATGTTCAAGCAATGACCAAGGGCTGTGGAGTCAAGTGTAACAGTGAGCTTCGAACGCGGGATTGCTAGATTGGAGTGAGTGGTGGGTGCAGTTGTAGTGTGTGCGAGTTGTCGGCTGGCAAATTTCTTCGCTTTCGATTGTAAAGTTTTTCGCCGGCTGGCGGGCGGGGGTAAGGGACTAGGGTTGTTTTGGATCACACACGACCACGCAATATGCAGGCGAAACTCTAATTCCCAAATTGCTTAAAGTTAAACAGATACACTGTATATTACTATAACGCGGGGACTCCCTCGGCCACCGTGTGTTCCAGTCCCACCACACCACAACACCAGACGCGCTGGCAACATCACACGTTGCACCCATCTCCTTATGCCTGTTCTTGTTCCCGCGTGATGAACTCCGCTATCAACGGGTCCACGCCGGCCTCGTGCATCTTTCGCTTCACTCCATGCAAGACGTCTCCGGGCGACACCGTCAAGATGAGGTTCCGCTCATGGAGCTCTTTGACGCTCAAGTTTAGCGGGTACACGCATTGCGGCTCGGGACACGCTACCAACGCCCTTGTCGCCTGAACCAAGTGCTGTTTTAGCTCAGTGCCGCAGAGCGGGCACTCTAGAGGCATCCCCTGGAAAATTTAGTGGCGGCGTTTTTTCGTCCTTTTTCACTCATCGCACTACTTGTTCCAGTATTGCAAAATGAAGTTGGTCAGCGACACTGCGCTCAAACTACAGCAGAACACAACTAACATCCGCAATATCTGCGTGCTTGCTCATGTAGACCATGGCAAGACCTCCTTGTCCGACTCGCTCCTTGCGACCAATGGCATCATCTCCCATCGCATGGCCGGCAAGGTCCGCTACTTGGACTCACGCCCGGATGAGCAGCTTCGCGGCATCACAATGGAGGCGTCCGCCATCTCTTTCTACTTCAACATCGCGAAGCGTAATCCTGATACCCAGGAGGTGGTCACTACTCCGCACTTTATCAACTTGATCGACTCCCCCGGCCACATTGACTTCCTGTCGGAGGTCAGCACTTCGGCCCGTCTTTGCGATGGCGCCGTAGTCCTTGTAGATGTCGTCGAGGGCGTATGCTCGCAAACCGTCAACGTGCTTCGTCAGTGCTGGCTAGATAAGCTCAAGCCGTTACTCGTGTTGAACAAGATCGATCGCCTCATCTCGGAGTGGCAGCTCTCTCCCATGGAAGCGTACTCCCACTTGTCCCGCGTAATCGAACAGGTCAATGTCGTCATGGGCTCCTTCTTCGCTGGCGAAAGAATGCAGGACGATATGTTGTGGCGCGAAAGCGGCCTGAGCAACGCCTATGTCGAAAGGGACGATGCCGACATTTACTTTTCTCCGGAAATGAATAACGTTCTCTTCGCATCGGCAGTAGATGGATGGGGTTTCTCTATAAACACTTTTGCAGGCATATACGCCCAGAAATTGGGCTTCTCACGCTCTACGTTGGGCAAAACCTTGTGGGGCAGTTTCTACCTCGACCCGGCCTCCAAAAAGATCTTGCCGATAAAGGCATCGGCCCTGGCCCGACACAAGCCCTTGTTTGTGTCCCTCATCTTGCAGCCTATCTGGCAGGTCTACCAGCACTGCTTGCTAGAAAGGAACCCCGAAAAGTTGCACCACATTGTCGACAAGTTGGCGGTAAAGTTGCTGCCTCGCGATCTAAAATCAAAAGACTACAAGGCCGTGTTGACGCTTATCATGTCACAATGGATCCCCGTGAGCCATGCGTTGCTCGGCGCAGTCATTGAGTACTTGCCTCTGCCCGTACAAGCTCAGAGGGAGCGCATGGACCTGATTTTGGCGGAATCGGCGACATGCGGTCTAAACGACGCCTATCGCGACTCCATATTATCCTGCGACTCGAGCAACCCAAATCATCTCTTGGCATACGTTCTGAAACTCGTCTCCGTCCCCAACACGGACTTGCCGAAAAAAGAGGTCTCGGCCGTCGAGCCCGACAAGGCAGATTTCTTGGAGCGATCGAAACAGGTACGAGAATTGGCGAAAATGGCATCGCTCACTGTGGCACCTGCCCCGGACACTGACCGCGAATACGTCAAGCCGGTAAACCCCTTTGAGGACTTTGAAGTGGACGAAGATGAGTTGGATGACATGCTCGACGATTCGGCAAACGAGACTCTTGTGGCCTTCACCAGGATCTATTCAGGGACCCTCCACAAGGGACAATGTGTGACGGTTGTGGGCCCAAACTATAATCCCGAGGTAGGTGCTGACGATCCAGTGAACACAAGCCAGGTGACCCGCAAAGTCGAGGTCACAGACCTTTTCTTGATAATGGGCCGAGAGCTTGTGCGCATGAACTCTGTGCCCTCGGGCAATATCGTCGGGGTAGTGGGACTCGACAAAGCCATCCTCAAGAACGGTACGGTATGCAGCGGTTCCGGTTCCCCCTTGTTGAACCTTGCGTCCACCGCAAAATTGATCCACAACAAGCCCATCTTGAAAGTGGCGGTAGAACCGGCCAATCTCTTGCAGCTTGCCAAACTTGAGCGCGGACTCGATTTGCT
The DNA here is from genome assembly GCA_030580355.1 of Debaryomycetaceae sp. yHKB357. Lineage (NCBI taxonomy): Eukaryota > Fungi > Ascomycota > Pichiomycetes > Serinales > Debaryomycetaceae > Debaryomycetaceae sp. yHKB357. The sequence goes on along the minus strand of JAKTSS010000004.1, from coordinate 38,617 downwards.
CGCCAAGGCCGACCCGGTGTTTGAATGGTACACCGACGAGGACTCGGGCGAGTTGATCATGTGCGTTGCCGGCGAACTACACTTGGAACGATGTCTCAAGGATTTGGAGGATCGTTTCGCGAAAAAGTGCAGTGTAACGGTCAAGGAGCCGGTCATCCCGTTCCGCGAAGGGTTGGCTCCTGGCGCATCAGGCCGCTCCCACAGCAATAGCGACGACAACTTGGGATTGGACATGACAGCAATGCCATTGCCGGCGGATGTCACTAGATTGCTAATTGATCATGAATCCGATATCGCCAAGCTTGTCAAGACAGGAATAGACGATACTGCAAAGTCGGTCTTGCGAGAAAAGCTTGTTGATGCGTTCCAGGACCACGCACTGCCCTTTGAATCGGCGCAGCAGTTGGTGAATAGTATTATTTGTATGGGCCCCAAACGAATAGGCCCCAATATTCTTGTGGAGAGTCTCGAGAGCGGCACCCGCTTTGGCCGCGTTTTTGGCGAGCATTCGAACGGCCCACTTCGCTACAGCATGGAGCACCATGTTCTCAACGGCTACCAATTGGCTGCAAACGAGGGACCCTTGGCGGCCGAACCGCTACAAGGCGTGATGATCATCTTGAACAAGGTGCAAGAGATTGATAGCACCGCGGCGGTATCGGCATCTGTCGCCAACACCACGGGACAGGTGGTCACGCGTACGCGTGACGCCATTCACCGTGCCATTCTTGATGGACAGCCCCGGCTTCTTTTGGCGACCTATACATGCGACATCCAGGCCCCGGCAAGCGTGTTGGGCAAGGTCTATGGCGTAGTCCAAAAGCGCGGTGGCTCCATCACCTCTGAAGAAATGAAGGAGGGCACGCCGTTTTTCTCTGTCGAGGCCAAGATCCCCGTAATTGAAGGGTTCGGCTTCTCGCAGGAAATGCGCAAGAAAACATCGGGAGGAGCGAGCCCCCAGCTAGTATTCAGTGGCTACGACTTGCTTGATATCGATCCGTTTTGGGTGCCTCATACCGAAAAAGAACTTGAAGAATTGGGCGAGTTCGCTGAGCGGGAAAACATGGCCCGCAAGTACATGAACAGCATCCGGCGTCGCAAGGGACTCTTTGTGGATGAAAAAGTCGTCAAGAACGCCGAGAAGCAGCGAACTATGCGTAAGGACTAGTGACTTTGCAGCTTCTCTTTGTATGATCCTTTGCGTCTTTTACTTGTAATATCAAAGTATCTTTTGAACTACATCCATAGCTACACTTGACTCCGTATCAGACATCACTAGGCGCTGCTTGCAGTGGGTAAATATTCCGATGGAACCGAAGTTTTTTTCCGTCTACAGTTTCCTGCTCCCCCTAGAAACTATCAGCGTAGCGTGATAGCGACTTTTGATAGGCCAACGTACGCGTGGCGATTGCTGTTCTGCCCCTCAAATGCCTCTAGATAGAAGCGGCGCTGACACTGACCAATTGAATCAACTGGCTTTGAGTTCTGATGGCGCCTCAGCGCTGCCTCGTAGTATCGTTCCGGGTTCCTCCGTGCCATTGGACACGAAACGAATACTTGAAGCCGTTTCAAAGAATCACAAGGCGTGGCTGCTGGCTCAGAGAAGACAATTTGAACTGGAAGAGGGCTTTCTGCCGTTCCCCGTCGAAGACGCTGACTGCGCCTGCCAGAATCGCCACGAACCAAACCCCGGTTTCGAGTACACCATTATCGAAGCCCTTGAAAAGGCAACTCGCGATATAGGTGCCGATCCCATGCGCGCACTGGCAAATGATCTGGGTGCACCAGAGCACCTTACCCATGAGTGGGGCATTCTCCGCGACATGATCAATTCCCCTCAATTCAAGCAAGACATTTCGAAAGGCCATTTGCCGCCTGGCCATCCTCCACCGGGCGATTTGGCTGATCTGTTCTTGCCACTACACGAAGGCGTACGGTGCGAGTATAGTCAAGTGAGACGCGAGACGCCATACGATCTCGATTTGCCGAGCATACCCCCACTAGGTAACTATCACTACGAGTGCGGCTCGCACCACATACAAGTCGAGGTCGAAAGTGTTCCTCGTGGTCAGGAGTTTCCAAAGAGAGGTCCGGGTCCTGTAGCCGGCGACGAAGACGGACCGTCGTGCGAATTCACATTCGAGTATGACCAAAAGGGGCAGCTTATCCCCATGTACAACAATGTTGAAGAAAAGCTACGTGAAATGAAGTTGAATGCCGGCAATGGTCCGTCGCATCCAGAGCTCGCTTCTGAGGCTTCAGGCCAGGACATCGCCACCAGAAAGAAGAAGAAGAAACCGAAAAAACCCCGCAAAATACCTATACCCGATGAAGGCTGCGCGCCTCCCGATGGGTCGGAAGCCGCCCCCTCATCCGATACTGGCGACGCGGTTCGAGAAAAATCACCCTCGGCACCGGAAAAGAAGCCGCTTGCCACCGACTGTCAGGAGACCTGCTTACTTTGCGAATATACAATACTATTCGGCCGGGCACCGCGCCAGCTCTTGAAATGGTTTCATCAGCGGGCACGTGGGGAAATGGAACGACGGGAAGAAATAAAGCGCAAACTAGAAAACACCAAGCTGCGTGCGATTCGCAAGCAGCGAGAGTTGCGGCAGAAGCAGTTGCACCAGAAACGCGTGCTTGAGCAGATTGAGGAGTCGCAAAAGATGCTACTGGTGGACAATGACCGGTATTCGCCGCCACAATCTCAGGGATCTAGTGAAGCGACGGACTCGCACGATAAACAGCATGAAGTAAATACTCATTCCAACGGGGATCCGTAGCAGATGAGAGTACGTATAAACTTTTTCGAATCATAGAACTACATTCAGAAAACTTGGAGAGTTATCAGAATTATAAAAATTATGTTTATCGTGAGGCAACGTGGAGACAAACCATCAAAGTTATAGACCACCAAAGTCATAAGCTGAAATTCACTAAAGTTATAGAGTGGAAAGTCGCCAGTCGTGCACACTTTTTGATGCGAAAATTAATCCAGAAATGGTTTTCACGTCTAGGCGTAAGTTTCTCGATGAACCCTCCAACTTTTGCGATCATCAAAGTTATGAGTGAAAAACCTGTACAGTTGTAAGAAACAATTTCTCCAGGGCTAATATGAAAGCTTGAAATGAATACAACCAAGACAACAATAGAAAGTCGTGAAGAACAAGTACTGATCACGCTCTGCGACTCACCAAGTTGTTGTCTAAAACGCTTGAAATTTATTGACCTGGAGCGAATATACAACACTTGAAAAATCACCAATCGCATGTAGAAAAAATCATCAAAGTTATAAACCTGAAATTTTCGCAGATCGCGATCCATCGGCTTGGAGCTCTCCTTCTTGATAACTATTCACCAAACCACTGTTCAAACTTGGATCGTCAGAGGCTCTTTACACTAGCGATTTGAAACTAAACCATGTCTCCTTCCGCAATCAGAAGCCCGCAACTTGGTGGCGACGCCGGCGAAACTACCACCACGTGGGTTCGCGACTGGATTTATCCAATGGGCCAATCAAATCCTGCGGTACGCTTGATGGGCTGGTTCACCGCTCAGGCCCCGTTGAATCGTGAAGATAGTATAATAATGGACCCGAAGGATATTCTAGACTTGTCAAACTATGAGAATAAACTCGAGCTGCCAATATCTGCTCCCCAAGATACTGACCAGCCCGTGCCGGAGCCGACGCAAGAACAGATTGAGCAAAATAAGGATCTCGGACAGGCCATCAGCTTCAATAAGGATGAAGGCCAGATCTCTGGTTTAGGGTGAGGCAGAATCCACTCTTGGATGCATTCAAACAGTTACAGTGCGCTACGCTTTACACAGTGCAGCTCTCAATGTGGACTACTACTCTTGACACAGATGCATGTGAGAGACTCGCGGGCTGCACTTATGGCGGTGGCAAGTGCCACTTGCTTGTTAAAGTCCCAAATTTCCTCCGGACTTAGGGTGGAGAGGTCTTTGCCCTCCCGTTCGTATCGATGAAACGCCCTTTTCACGTTTTGTAGCCGGTAAACTTCGCGCGGATCTCCCACCGCGGAGTAAACAACCATGATGGAGTCTTGCGGCATGTGCTTGTATATTTCATCCAAATTTGTGTCGATTTTTGCGAAAATCTCGGTCAAGGGCGTGTCAGTCGGGGGCGGTGTATCCGTCAGACATTGTTTGTCTGTATGAGGTTGTATATCATTCTGTGGTCGTATTTCAATCTGTGGTTGTATGTCAGCCTGTGGTTGTATTTCATTGTGTTGTTCTATGTCAGTAAGAGGTTGCGGCGGTTCAGTAACAAGTTGCGAATCAGACTGTGCCTGTATGTTATTCAGATTTTCAGAGAACTTCGTAGTGAGTGTCAGGGTGGAAGCCGACTCAGTGACCTCTTCAGATGACTGTGTAGTAATCTCTATCGGGGTTTCGGGGTTGAGACTATTGCGAGCTTGCGACGACGGTTTGTCGAGGGATGGCGGTGGCACGACATTTTCCGTCACTGACTGGCTACTCACGCAAGGACTTTCCCACTTTAACGCATACTCCAAGTCCTTGAGACTCAAGAGTACGAACTTGCGTCCCTTTTGATGCTCCGTATACTTTGATACCACCTGATCGTCGTTAGCGGCAAACGCCCGGAAAACCCCATCGCTATCTTCCACGTCCTCTCGGATGTTGGGCAAGTGCTTTATCCATAGCAGCTTGGACTGTCCGTCCTGGTATAACCGCTTAAATATCGAAATTTCATTATAGTTTGTTCCAAAGAGCATGCCTTCGCTAATCTTCATCTTTACCAAATCAATGCAGGTCTGGGCGTCCTGCACCAGTGAGTGGCCCAGGCCGTCACGCTCGCCGCTCTGAATCTCGCGATTCAAGTATTTCTGGGCAAGGTATTTCAAGGAGGGTTTCGCGGGGGGTCCACGCACATGTTCGAAAATGACCAGGGTATCGACTACCCGCTCGTGTACGATTTTGAGCACGCCAAGGTCAGATTCGAGAGAGTGGCCCACTAGAATATCGCTACACGACACTGTTTCGAGAATGAGTTTTTGTACTTGCGCCAAGGTAGTGTCCACTCCTTGGAGGATTTCCGCAGTAATTCCCGAATACTTTGTGGCATAGTCGAGAATCTCCTGGTCCGGCTTGACGAGCAAGTCAAACACTACCTGCTGGTCAAAGTTGACGAGTGAAATTCGAGTCAATACGTGCCCCGATTCCGCACGGCAGAATTCACAGTCTAATCCGAAAATTGTCAGTCCGGGGTGCTCAAAAGCTACCGTTTGTTGCCATCCTTCGCCACGCTGAGGATACCCATTCTGTACGAGCTGGTCACTGCTCATGAGCAAGTCTGTGATGGTGATTTTAGTGGCCTTCAGAGATTCCGTCAAATCGTTGCGCTCTTTGCGGGTGAGGGGAATGGCTGTAATTCCTTGAAGTGGCAGGTACAATGCTTCTTTGGATCCCGGCAGTTGCGAAAGGAAGTGCTTTGACATATTTGCAGATAGTTTCGGAAAGCTAGACGAACCGGATGCTGGCAAGAGGTTTGTTGGCAGAATCCCTCCCGCAAAGCATACCACCACCTGCTGGACTTTATTTTGATTGATGATTTTGAAGAGCTTTTCCTTCACGGGACTGGGGGATAATGACGCGTGCACAAAATCCCGCACTTTTTTGAATGGGATCCGGCTGTTTTTATCGTGCGGGTCGAACCTCACTTGCAATGCTGAATTTGCCTTCTGCAATTTCTTCTTGTGTAACTTCACGGGCTTGACGGGAGATGCCTGTGTAGATGATCGGCGTCGTTTCTGCTGATTAGAGTGTCCATGATACAGCCCCGGAAATTCTCCAATCGCGTCCAGATTTTCGGATGTTTTGCTTATCAGTGCCAGAATATTGTCTTCCGCGATCGCCAGGTCTTCCATGATAGCCAGATCGATCATGGTGCTGGGCAGACAGGATTCGGCCAACATTTCTCTGATGGGGTGACGCATATCTCGCTCTGAATCCATCTCCGAAATCAGGATTCGCGCGGTTTTGTGGCTCAAGGCGTCACTGCCATCAATAGAGTCCATAATTAGCCCTTCGCCGTTGTCAACCGCGTGAAAAGCTTTAAATTTCTCCTGTTATGAATGCATGTGCAGGCCCTAAATTGGCATCTTATGTGTATGCAGTACCTCGGAATCACGATGATTCTTGCTGGTCACGAAACACTGCCATCTTCACCAATTCGCCAAGAGATATACCGTCCATATCGTCCTTGCGAGGTTCTGCGTCTGGAGTGGTTTTGGCCGGTTCAAATTCGTGTATTAACTGAGTAAAATTTGCATCTTTGTCCTCGAGAAACGCATTATATTCATCATTAACGCGACCAATGTCCTCAGCAGATTTCCATAGGTTATAGTGGGGCGCCGATTTAGCAAGTATAGCGATACGCGACCACAGGTCCCACCCTAGAGGAATGTGTGCGAGAATTTTCTGCTGAACCAGTTTCTGCAGCAGAATTATCGGCGTGGGGTCGAGATTGGGGGAAATGAGTTCCTGAGGAGTCTCCAACAACCCAGCAGCATGGTGCGTGACTACTACCAGTGCCCCGTGCTTCAAGGCGACAAATCGAAGAAACTGCTGCACTTGAAGAGATTGTCTCGAGGGGTGTGATTTGAGGGAAGCTGAATCGAGTACGAGCACGAGATTAAAGGACACGGGCCGATCATTTTCACCTTTAGATGGCTGAATGGTAGTTGCGTTTGCTGGATGGATTTGCTGGATGTAGTAGCGGTAGGCATTCAAGAACTTTGCCGTGTGGTCCGTAGTCGGGCCGGACAGAGAGTAGAGGATGTGTAGTGTTCGGAGGCAAGACGCATAGGAGTCATAAAGCACGATAATAGTCTTTTCGCGGTGGTTTTGAGAGAGAATTCTCGAAATGTATGGTGAAAAGCCATCAAGACGCGATAAGCGGTAAATGTCTGTAGATTCAGTGGGACAGTAGCGAATGGCCAGACGAGGCTCAGGATTGATTATTACGAGAAGATCTTTGGGGAGCTCTTGGGGCGGGCTGATAAGCGGTATATCTGGTAGATCGAGCATGGCTGTGATGAATGTCTGGCTCAGTATACAAATGTTTGGCTCCCTGGTAGCAGAAACTAGGGAAACCCACGGGCGCGTGGTGCGGATCCTGGATATTGTGGGTAAATCACGTGATTATATGATTGACCCATGCCTGCATATACAGTTCCTTAGAATGGTTTTTTTCCCGCACGCATGAAGTAACTCAACAGTGGCCAAGCCTTATGGGTCGTCACAAGAAAGCATCCCAAGAGCTTCTGTCACTCATTCCTTCGGCGGATGTTCCTGATGACCAAGTAATTGATTCTATTTTCTCCGAACGGCGCACTCATCATGCGGATGACGCTGTAGATTACGAAGATATCGATGAACTTGCCGATGATGACGACCTAGATTTGCATCTCGCTCCGGCTGCGGACTTTGATCCAGAATCCAATGACGCAGCTGCCGCAGCGGCAGCAGATGACGAATTCGACGCCATGTTTGGCGAGGTACCTGATCTAGAGCATCCAGACTTTCCCGATAAGCAAGATGTTTTCGCCGAAGACGACTTGTTCAGTGGACTTGCAAACTCGGCCGAGAACGATGGCCTAGATGATTTGAACATGGACCAGATTTTCGATGTCCCCTCGCATGACGTCCATCAATCTCGTCACGCTCTTGCGCCTGAAGCCTTGGCTGCGAAACGTGCTAGACTCTATGCAAAGATCAAGCGATTGGAGGCGAAGCGTGCTCACCGCAACATTTCTCGCTACTTTCCATCCTACTCCAGAATGAAGCCTTACAATTTTCATAAATTCTTCGTGGGGCTGCCGAAATATTACAAGTTTATGCGTCCTCCGTTGGCCACGCGCCTCATGATCAAGCCATTGATCCCCTCAAAAGTCAAACTAGAGGTGGATACTGACCTTACTAAAGTATTCCGCGCACCCTCTACTGAAATTGCTCCGCTCGCTAACTATGGGCCGGGTAGAATCGTGCATGTCACAGATCAAGACCGCCTCCATCTAGCCCGTCTCGATGCGAAAGCAGCCGAGACAGCACCTCCTGTCCGCGAAAATGAATTTCTAAAGCGCGACTGGCTCAATAATGATCGGTTCGGCGACTACCTGAAGGATTTGATTTTATCCAATACCGATTGGGACGACGATGCTATCATCAATGCCGGGGAAACTCGCATATGCCCGCCCAAACCTATAAATACTCATCCGGCCCTTGACTATGACGATGACAGTATATTCGAAGGCATTGCCAATTCAAAACCGGTGCACCTCGACATGAACGATCCTCACTTATTGTTTGTTCCCCAACCACCACGCTCTCTGGCGTTGCGTGCTCAGTGTCCCGTGAACGCTCAGATGGTCGCAAAAAAGTTTAACTTTAGTAATGACGACCAGTACTCTGCATTGAAGCAGAACTATCACACAAAGGTCAGGAGCCAATTGAGTAACCTCAACATTGAGCACTCATTGCCTGCTTTGAAGCTCCAGGGTCCCTTCTATAAGGTTAAGCTCCTGCCTTCGGAAGCACGCTCACTTCATCGCCCTCGGTACCTTGTTCGTCCGGGCACACTCGTCAGCTTTTCTCGACTAAAGGTTCGCAAAAAGAAGCGCGATCGCAACAAGACATTCCAGGAGATCTTTTCCAAAACAACAGACTTGACGTGTGCGGACAGCTGTCCTCTCATGGGCATGGAGTTTGCCGAAGAGTACCCGCCCATTCTTCTGGGGTACGGAATGGGGTCCAAGATTATTAATTATTATCGTAAGGAGCGGCAGGGCGATCTGTTGCGCCCGAAAGCCCCTATCGGCGAGACCCACGTATTGGGCGTGGAAGACCGCTCACCATTTTGGAATTTTGGCGAGGTGGCGCCTGGCGATTTCGTTCCAACTCTCTACAACAATATGATTCGCGCCCCCATATTCAAGCACGACATGCGACAAACAGACTTTTTGATGGTTCGGTCGCATGGTGCAGGCGCGGCCACGCGACACTACTTGCGGCCCATCAACTTTATGTTTACCGCTGGCAATACCTTCCCTGCTGGCGAAGTACCGGCACCGCACTCGCGCAAGGTGACGAATATCTTCAAAAACAGGCTCAAGATGGTGGTGTACCGTGTCATGAACAAGAACGGCAATGCCCGGGTGCTGGTGCGGGACATTTCGCGACACTTTCCCGACCAGAACGACATGCAAAATCGTCAGCGTCTCAAGGAATTCATGGAGTACCAGCGACACGGTGACGATCACGGTTTCTGGAAGCTCAAGAATATGGATACAGTGCCGATGGAAGCTGAGGTGCGACAGATGATTACTCCAGAAGATGCGGCGCTTATTGATAGCATGCAGCATGGACAGCAAATACTCGACGATATCACCATACTCTTCAAGGACGGCGTGAAAAAATCGTCTCGTGAAAGAAAATTAGCCGAAGAAGATGAAGCAGCGCGAGATGAAAAGAGTGTCTCAAGCAAGGAGCCATCCAAAGACGAGAAGAGCAAGAGCAGTCGCGACGACACCACCGAAATAGACATTGACGAAGAAATGACACCGTGGACGCTTTCGCGAAACTTTATGCAGGCAAACCTGAGCAAGATGATGCTACAGCTTAACGGCGAAGGTGACCCCAGTGGCATTGGGCTTGGCTACTCAATGCTTCGCGCCACACAGAGGAATCCGTTCTGTCCGCTATTTGCCCCCACCAAGAGCAACACACCCAAGAACAATTCGGCAGCGCATCAGCAGCGCCTCTATGAAGCCGAGATCAAGAGGATTTGGTACTCGCAGCGCAGTTCCCTAGTTGACCATGGTCCAGGCGAAGACTTTAATGTGGACGCTGTTTATGATGAGTACCCCCCGCTAAACCATATGCTGTATATCAAGAAAAAAGTGCGAGAGCAGCGGGCGAAGGCCCCGCCGCCCATTCTCCGCATTAGTCGCCGAGTACGTGACCAGCACGGGGTGGTGCAGCGGCGCGTCGAAACAATTACCGATCCGTGCGTGATCCGTGCATACATCCATCGCAAGAAGCAAATCGAAGACGAGTTGCTCAAAAATGCCGAAGTCGGAGACATCTTGCCCACCAGCGATAAAGAGCTCAACAAAATCAGGCGCCGGGCGCTTGAGGAAAAGTTGGCCAACTTGGAGAAGCGAGCCAAGCACAGCAAGGCTAAAAAACCGGTCCCCGACGGGATCCAGGCGGCAGCTGCTGCGGGAGGAACCATTATTGACGCCAACACGGTCATGCTCCCGAACGGACTGTATGCGATTGGAGGTCGTGGAATCGGCAAGGGCAAGAGCAAGACGCGAAGGTGTGCCGCGTGTGGCGCTTTCGGGCATATCCGAACCCGTAAAACCTGTCCCCTTTATAACCAAACGCTCGCCGCGGGGATCATCACAGAGGACGATGGAGGCGGCACTGGCTTGTTATCTGTGTCCCCCGGTGATGTCCTACCCGGAGATGTCCCCATGGACTAAAGGCTTTTCATGTTCTTGTTCACAGGATTGGGAAGGTATCAAGTTTGCAAATTAGTTGTCAGGTACCTTGGGAGAAACGTGCCCAAGAAAGTTTACACGGAGTAAGGGTGCATCTGGAGCTCTCTGTAAAGGATGAGAGCCGGTTTCGCCGCGGCAGCACTAGCGGTTTCGATGGATACAGGAACCGCTAGTTGCCGATGGCTTCTGCGGACATCATACTTGGAGGTGCTCTTATGAATAGACGGTGCATCAAGGGAGAAAGGTAGTCTGGGGCGCATTTTGATGAGATGAGCGTTTTCGCGGGCGGAGCTTCAGCAGAGCAGTACCAGAGATCTAGCATAAGTTACAGAGTTTGCCGGATAGAATTGACTTGTGTGTACCTTTCTCGAGCATCAACCAGCTTCTCTTTAACTTGGCCTGAGTATGAAGATTCTCCTTGTTGCTTTGGCCGAGCCGAGAGCATGGGCCAGTCCTATGCTGTCAGCTGATTTTAAGGTGGCGACAGGACGATAGTCGTCTCGTTAACAATTCCTTCTGCATATCTAGACTTGAGGATGAAATTGAAACTCGGTGGGATTAGAATCCGGCGAGGGCATTCAATATCAGGATGCTGTTTCAAGAAATGGTAACAGTAAGATCGTTTCAAGAAAATCCGCGCGATTGATGAGGAGTGTAGGGTGGATCACTTTACTTGTGTGAGGAGGGAGGTTGACTAAGCCGAAACCTTCTGCTGGATTGACTTAAACCATCCAGGAACGAATACAGGAGGCCGGACTTTGCGCTCAATTTTTCTTGAGGTCATGAGGGGTCTCGACTGAATGAGACTAGATGCAAGTTGAACTGCCTTACCAGATGACTTGGTTCCACGGAAATATGTTGTGGAGAACAAATTCCCTTAGAGAGGACATCCACCCATAATGGCTGTGGCGGATTGAAATTACCTGTGAGCTAATCGTAGCAATAGGTGTGGAAAGGGTCAAGCTTGCAGGGCCTCCATGGAAACAAGGGATGACCTCTGCCCGAGAAGGGTAACTGCATTATTCCGTGTCATCAGGTGTTTCTCAAAATCGTCAAATGAAGTCGCAGAAATAAGGAGGTGACGCTAGCGGTGTCATGCGCTCCTGAAGACACATACGATGGCCAGTAGGGGGTTGTAAGGGTCAGAAACCTCCCTTTACGCAGAGATGAGTGCGGACGACGATGGATGATGAGGGTGAGGCAAGCGGTGCCGGGTGTTTTTCCTACGCAAATATTACAGCGAATGACACTGATGGTTGATAGGGTACTAGTAGTGTCAGGTGTCGACTTAATTCCTGCCCCGACTTTTCTAGCTTGAATCCTTTTTGATCACAGGGAGAATCCCGGGTGACAAATGTTTCACTCTCAGAAGTTTCTTGAGCGACACTTCCGGTGCCTTAGAGAGAGCTTCATTCCACAGTGGCTATACATCAGATGCTGTACACAATTGACGACACAGCAAAATAAGGATTGAAAAGGTCTTGCGTTCGGTCTTGGACGGCAATTCCATGACCGTGCATCGTGAGGTTCAAAAAATAATGACCACTTGGAACCGGGTAACATAGAGCGCCGTCGCGGAATCAAGCCAGACGGCTGACGACGCAGGTTTTGCGAACAGCAATTGCAAAGAAAGCGTGATACCCCAAAAATACTAGGATCTGCCCTTAACGGCGAAATGACATGCTGAGATCCGAAAAGCGATCGCAAGGGTCCGCTTCCGCCCTAGGAGCGCAAAAAAAAAGAGATGGGATTAGAGTTCTTTCTCGTCAATGGAGATGAGCCGAAGCATACATAGGAAGTAAGCTCCAAATTTACATTCTCATGGCGACGGCAGTAGCTTTGTTGAAGTGCGTAGCTCTTTTGTTCTGATCAAAGTGTCTATCCTCCCACTCCGAAATGATAAATTACGAATTACAGAAGAGGTGGGTGTGGAGTTGATTCTGGGAGATCGGCAACACTGGCAAGATTCGAGCAAGAGAGGAGGAGAAAAAGACATCAGCCGACGCGCTGTGCCTATTTCAAACACCAAAAAAAAACTACCTGACGATTTCCCAGGGGGGCATCGGAAGTTACCAGAGATTACCGGTAGAGACGGGCGTCATTCCGCAGTGCGCCAAGAACGAAGGCAAAAATTGGATCGTAGACAGATGTCTTGGTCTGAATCGATATCATGCCTGAGGCTCTTGTAACGGTTAATCTGGGTGATCCGGGGCGGAAGAAAAGAGAGACAAAATGGAACGTGGGCCAAAAGCGTAAGAGGCACAAAACGACTTATTCACGAGAAATACGAAACTGAATCTGTAGATCGCCTAGGCCTCAGGAAAGTTGACGGTGGGAGCAGATGGGGCATGAAATTTAATCCAGGAGCAAGTCCCACTAGAAAGGGCAAAATCCCAGGTATGTCGGGAGAGGTAGGGGTTTAACGGTTTTAAGGAAATTAATTAGTAGTCGAGTGTTCAAAATCTAAAGGTGCCAAAGACGTAGCGTAAAGAAATCATAATCAAAGCTTAAAGCGAACATTGTTGAAAGTACAGAGGCGAGGGATTGTACGTGTGGAAATCCCCGGTAAGTACAATATCCGAATGTGGCGAAAATCTAGAAATGCAGAAAGCGCGAGTCTGAAAATAATATTCTTCAATAGGAATTCTAGTTTTGTGCAATATCCATTTTTGGGCGGCAATCTCATATTTTTTGAGAAATCTTTCAATTTTTTTCTGATGAGGAATTCCGGATTAGAAGAATTTTAATTAAGTACCGACGTCATCAAGGGCATTATTGCATAGTGCCTGGGAGGAATAGGCAGCATCGGTGACACGGATGACGATCGCGTGATGACGCTAATAGAAGTAGTAGTCATCGCTCCTGATGATTATCCCCGGCCCAGCCCGAAAGCTTATTTCCGCTCGGGAACACGGCTATTATTACTAGGCATTACCATCACCTACTACTGTACCACTACCAAGACTACCACTAGATATTTTCTAAACTTGAACACTGCCTGCATAGTACTCGTAGACTCCTGTATACTGTGAATTTTACTCCATCGTATTGTCAGATTCCGGATTAAAATTATCCCCCTCCCTGCATCTCACCAGTATTCACTCACGCTTAATCCAACCTCCATCCTTCAACACTCCACCCTCCATCTCTCTGCTCGGCCTCGGGAAATAATTTGTGGCTTTTTTTTTTGTACAATTTCCCGCCCTGATTGATAAAAGGCCGTGCTGTTCCCCGTCGTCCTAAGGGTTTTGACTATCAGTATCCTGTCGGTCTAGTACTCCATAGTTATGAGTAACTTCAACCGAAGAGATGGATCGTACGATTCGGAGAAGACTCACGTCCACAATATCTCTACTGTTCCTAAAGGCCCCGCCTCAGCGGGCCTTCGCCCTGAGCTGACTGGTTCCTCAGAGGCTTACCCAGACTATGCCCCCATGTCGCGTTGGGATCGGTTCAGAGACTCTTTCCGCGAGATGGATCTCCAGGAAGTGGGTTACGACACCCTGGGCCTTACTGAAATGGAGAGATCGGTGCTTGCTACCTCCCGCCATCCCCTCACCAGATCCTTGAAGTCAAGACATTTGCAGATGATCGCTATTGGTGGTTCCATCGGTACAGGTCTCTTTGTGGGGCTGGGCTACGGTTTATTCGTCGGTGGCCCCGGTGGTATCCTCATCGCATACCTCTTGGTGGGTTACTCTATGCTCTGTGTGGTCTACGCCTTGGGTGAATTATCCGTCCAGTTCCCGGTGTCCGGCTCCTTTAATGCTTTCTACTCGCGCTTTGTCGACCCCTCGTGGGGTTTCTCTGTCGGTATCATGTATGCCGTTTCTTGGTTGATTTCCTTCCCTGCCGAGCTTGTTGCCTGCGCCTTGACTATTGGATACTGGGACCAAAAAACGAACCCTGCGGTCTGGATCGCAGTGGTATACGTGGTTATCTGCCTGATCAATCTCTTTGGTGTCAAGGGGTACGGTGAGGTGGAATTTGTTCTTTCCATGATCAAGGTCGTAGCTGTTATTGGCTTTTTGATTCTCGGTATCTGCATCATCTGCGGTGTGGGCCAAGAGGGATATATCGGTGGCCGATACTGGCATAATCCTGGTTCTTTCAACAACGGCTTCAAGGGTATCTGTTCCGTGTTTATCAGTGCTGCCTTCTCCTTTGGTGGTATTGAGTTGGTGGCCTTGGCCGCTGCCGAAACCCGCAACCCGCGTAAATCGTTGCCCCGTGCCACCAAGCAGGTGTTTTGGCGTGTTACCATCTTTTACATTCTCACCGCCATCATTATTGGCTGCTTGGTCCCCTACGACAACGACCAGTTGTTGAACGGAACCGGAATCGCCGCATCTCCCTTTGTTATCGCCGTGCAGAACAGTGGTATCAAGGTGGTCCCCCACATTATGAACGCGGTTGTGCTCATAGCAGTCATCTCTGTCGGTAACTCGTCCGTGTATGGATGCTCGCGTACTGTCGCCTCCTTGGCCGTCCAGGGCTTGATTCCCAGCATCTTTGGTTTCATTGACAAGGCCGGCAGACCCATGGTTGCCATCATGTTCACCAACTCAGTCGGTCTTTTGGGTTTCCTCGTTCTTGCCAGCAATCAGGACGTGGTGTTCACATGGTTCTTCTCAGTGTGCTCCCTTGCATCCTACTGCGTGTGGATCACCATCTGCGCTACCCATCTTCGCTGGAGAAAGGCGTTGCGCGACCAGGGTAGAGGCCTCGACGAGGTCGCTTTCACCCTGCCTCTCGGTATCTATGGCTCCATCTCCGCCATGGTCATTTTGCTCTGCATTATTGGCTTCCAGATCTACATCTCATGTGATCCAGTCTCCAAGGATAAGCCTGTTATTGTGACGCTTGCCCAGAACTGTTTGTCGTTGCCATTGCTTCTTATCATCTATGTGGCGCACAAGACTTACCGTGGCACATGGCACTTCCTCATGATCAGACTGACGGATATCGACTTGGACTCGGGCCGTCGTGACGTTGACATTGAGGTGTTGAAGCAGGAGATTGCCGATGAGCGCCTGGCTAAACGCCTCATGCCTTACTGGAAGAGATTGTGGATTTTCTTGTTCTAATCATTGATCGTTTAGAGAATAAGGAATGAATCCGACAGACAGACAGACATACATATACAGACTTTCAACTATAATTGAATGGAACAAACGTGGTGACATGATATTGTTTCATTAGGAGATGGTTTAGAGATACTTTTCGATAACTAAATTACATGAATTTCACATTTAAGATTATATTTTCAGTATAGTGCATGCAGCTGACATGCTATTTCAGCTGGGGCTGGTGCACGTTCTCTGATGAGATGCAATGCTGTTGTATGTTCAGCTTAGGAATTTGTGGAGTTCACAGATGGATAATCATTTTGTGTCTTCCGGTATACCTTTTGCCTGAAGGAGACGTTCCTCGAGTCCCAACAAACTCGCAGTCTTCACAAAAGTATTTTCGTTCCACAGTATTGCACAAGCAACGTGGCGATTCGTGGCCAATATGGCACTTTGTTGATTTTGTGGGAGATATCCCCTTGTTGGTATTTTCTGTTCCTCTGTCCCAAATGTGCTTGCCGCGTGATGCGCACGGCGATGGCATGTCATGATACGGCCTGTTCCGACGGGGCAGAAAAGAGGGAATAAACACAGGACACAACCCGCCCTGGAATTGACTTGGGTGCTTGGCAGTCCAAGGGATGTGTTACAAAATCATGGAGAGGTACATGGAACGCGGCGCCGCCGCAGAACAGGGTGCTGACCCGTCCGTTTTACCCTAGAGAATAGATTGATACACAATACATTTGTGCCACCCATGACGGTATCCAACAATATGCGAGAAACTATTCCAAATCCAGCCCAGTTCTACGCTAGATACCGTAATTTAAGACCAGCGTTCCCGAAATGGACATGGCAGGTCTATTTTTGCCTACCCAGCTGACTATTTTAGAGCAGCCTAGGCTGAGCCCAGGCGACCAGTACAAAATCAGTCTGTGGTTCTGGAAAGGTACAGGGCACAATAGCGTGCGTAGCAATCATGCGTTCATTAGAGCAGGTGTTCTTGCTTACTGCGTGATGATCGTCTAACGCCGTGTACAGCGAAAGGCGCACTTGCAGCACCGAGTACGGATTAGGCGCCCAAAAATCCCGGAATCCCCAGGAGTGACGGAATATTCGTCATCGCCTCCTTTCTTTCATGATATCATAAAAAATTTCAAGGCAAAGAATATTTTTCCTTGTGCGTTTGTGTGTCTAATGACTAAGCAGCCGCTAAATATTATTTGGCGACTTGGCATCATCTCACGCTAATTCCGATACGACCACGCGTTGCGTTTCCTTCCCAGCACGCGTTTACGGATTACCTGTCCTGATATCACGCGTTTCGGCTCCCCTATACGGACTACCACGCAGTTTGTTTCCTTCCCGTATATCTTTCTGGCATCACGCGATTTCGTCAACGCACATTTCGGCCTCTCGAATGCACGCACGCTCAGATCTTGACACGACGCGTTTATTTTACGGATTATGCAATTACACAAGAAAAACCTGTTACCGCCCGTGAAGTACTGGCAAAAATTGTCCGATGATTAGCATCGGCAAGTCGAATAGATCACGTTTCACAGTCCATACAGAACAAAAATCTATGTAGTCATGAGACGCGTTGCTCGTACTTCGCTTTTTTGTTAGCTTGCACTGCGTGAATATCGTCAGATGCAAATTGCCCACCGCAACAGATTTGAAAAGACGATAATAGTTGATGATTGACTCGTCGTCATGCATGAGCTCAACAATGAAGGTTCGCTTTTCGACGAGATCCGGTAGATTGTAACCCAAAATCCCTAGCAAGTCGCTGGTAACGCTGACTATCTCTCCGGTCCTTCGCCAAATAATGGTGGGCGACGAATTAAGGCGGCAGAGCCCTTGGTAGTCGAGCAACGAACGCTGGAGCGACATCTCCAAGAAGCTCAAGTCGGTAGGCTTGGATAGCAGCTGATGGGCCGATATGAATGTCGGCCGGTAGCTGGCAATGAGCTTGAGGATCTCGATCAAGCTCCGATGTTTCCGCTGGCGGTGCTCCACGCTTAATTCGCATCCCAGGAACCGTGCTTTGAGGAACCGAGTGAGAAGGTGGTAACTTTCAGGGTAGTCAAATGAGGCAGGCGACCCAGCATATATCTGCTGCACTGCCGTGTGCATATTTTGCTCCAAAAATGTAGGATGGTGGGGAGTATCGGCCGCTGCTTCAAGTGATATGAATGGCCTTGTGGGCTCTCCTCGGTGTGTGCATGACGTCGCGTCTTCATTGGGAAATGAATGAGGCAGTGTGGCTGGATCAGCGATCATTCTCGACAGAAGTACGAGACCCGCTCCATCGGGATTGATCGTGTCCTTAGGAAGTCCGACATTACTTGACAAACGCGGAGACGTTGGTTTTGAGTTGAGGACAATGTCGCCTAAAACGTTGTACTCCTGACACATATACGCAGAGTTGAATAAGGATTTGAATGAAATGGGATATTCTCCACCTGTGGTTCTTCCAATAGCCACACTTTTCGTGCATTTTTCGTCCAATAACGGGCGGCTCAGGCACGCTGGGCGTGTATTGCATTGTAGTGTAGACTTTTTTGGTTCTCGCGTGTCTATGGGAGTAGTGTTCTTGGGTCCATTCGTGTCAATAATGGCTGTATCATGATCGGAGTGAGTGGCCTGATCGCCTGTATCGGGACTAGCAATCTCTGTTAGTTCAATAGCGTCACTAGCTTCGTTCGCTTGAGGGGTATAGCCAGTTGCTTCGAAACTCGCGGAATGTAGGGATACGGGAGACATGACCTGGGAAGAGGACCCACTCAGTGGCTCGTCAATAGTGTGCAGAATTTGCTTTCCAGCGTGCGAGTCGGCGGTATTGCGGGTTTCGATGGTCTCGGACCGTGAGTTTGTTAGCAGTTTCGTCTCTTGCAAGTACTTTCCTCTTTTCCGTTCAATATCGCGGCATGTGTGAGCGACCTGTCTTTTCACGCAATTGCGGCATGGCCGCTGGTGTGAGCATTGTAGATGCTTGAAGTGACAATTCACACATGCTCGGCTAGTGTGTTTCCGTTGCTCCTTCTCCTGTTTGGATAGTCGTTTCGTCATGACTAAAAAACCCGATGGGTTTGAAAAATGGATAATAATACTGTGATGCGGGGTTGAAACCACTCCGGGATTAGCCGAGATCGAAGCTTTCCACGTGCTCCTCTCCGAATAATTCTTTTCTCCTCTAATTACACTGCGGCGACGACGCCTTGAAGCCAGCTCTGAACCGAGTGGCCAGCTAAGACCGATGGATTTGAGTGAACTCCCGTCCAGGATCCGGTATCATGATTTCAGCCGCGCAAGCGGTGGGTGACCCCCAAGTCTTTTTTTATACTGTGTATAGCTTTATAGTGAACGCACACTGACATTCCAAAAAAAAAAATCCTCAATTTTGCAGCATTTATATAATTACAAAGATTAGCCTGCGAAACCGCATAAAGGTGTTTACAAGTAGTGGAAGAGAGGGCTCACATACTCTTGCAACTGGGTGTTGGCGTCGTAGTCAATTGAGAATACCGAGACCGAGGAGGAGCACTGGAACTTCTCCACCACAGCATTCTCGCTGGGCAATCCGCAGTTTCCGTTGTGGCACACAAAGTTGCCGGGCATGGAGTGGATACTCCAGTCAACCGTGTCGGAAGTAGCATTGTAAGCCAAGTCGTATCCGTTCTGGAACGCACCCGTCAAGCGAGAGTGGACCCATGTTGGGCTGGTACAGTTCGACGCCTGCAGGCCGACAGGTGGGAAGTTAACGTTGATACCCACTCCAAGAGGTAAGGCAGAGGGGAGGTCGCCCTGGCCTTCAAAGAGGGCTTCCACAAAGTCAACAATAAGACCGGCGTAGATTGTAGACGGGGAAGAGGTATCGTTGAGGCTAAGGTTGTCTTTGAAGAAAGAGTTGTTGGAGTTGGAGCCAGAGAAGGCAACTGCAGGAATTCCGCGGTACACGGCGTTGTAAGTGGCGCCAATAGTTCCGGAGAGGGTGAAGGTGGCAGGAGACAAGTTTGTTCCCTCGTTGGGGCCGGCCACAACCAAGTCAAATTTGCTGGTGCTGTTCTTGAAGTAGTACGGCTCCACGTAGTTCAAGGCAAACGCCACACATGCAGCCGGGGTACCGTTAAAGTACCACACATGGTCATCGTCGACTTCGTGGCCCCATGCAGGGTCGCCGGCTTTGACATAGGCAAACTCACCGTCAGTCTGCAATTTGTTTCCCGGGGGGAAGTCAAATTTACCGCCCCAGCCTGAGCGCTGGGATGCCGGAGCGACCATCAAGACATCATGGCCCGCCTCTTTGAGCTTGTGGTACGTGGCTCTGATATTAGTAGCTGCCCACGAATCGTCGTTGGTGAGCAAAATCTTTTGAGCGATAGCGCTAGAGGCAACAGCAAGAGCCGAGACTACGGATGATACCTTCATTGTTTTTCGATTGTCTACCCTGGCCCCTTCAGTGCCTACTCGCGCTTACTTAAATACTGGAACCTTACAGCGCCCCCACGGGCCCACGTTGGAGCCCGATTACGCTATTCTGTGGAAAAGCATTCGGAATTTTCCATATAAGCATGCACCCCCACGTGGCAAAGACTATTGAACAATACAGTAAATACGCACTACATTGCCGCAATAGGCAATTGTTATTTACGGTCAGAAGAAAATTATAGCGGCCGCGGGCTTAACTTGTTGTGACGCTCGTTTATCAATGTTTGATCTATTCACCAGCTGATGAACATTGGTACGGCTCTCGACCCGGTGCATTGATCAATATGGCATTGCCGTTGGCGCTTTCGTTCCTACAATTCTGCGAACGGCCAAGCTGATACCATCGGATACAAGCCCCCCGGAAGGATTCCTGCACGACTGATAAGGTGCATATTTTGCCACATTTGGTGCCACTCATCCCTTTCCGCAGGCATGTTCATAAAAATATTCTTGTGCAGCTACCGGCGGCTGCGAAAAAATCATCCGCTTCTACTTTATGACTCGTGCCAAGCCGCTATAAAGATTTTAATTGGAGACTGGACTAGGCATTAACTCCAAACTACACAGCTCAAATCTCACTTATCAATATGAACCACTAAGGCAATGCTGATTTGAATCGATTCTATGAATTAAGGTGCCATACGATAATCAAAAGCACAAGTGTTATTACAAATGTTTGAAAAGACCGGATACCTGCTGCTGCAACTGAGTATTTGCGTCGTAGTCAATGGAGAATACTGAGACAGGAGAAGTGCATTTGTCGTTCAACACAGCGTTTTCAGACGGCAAGCTGCAGTCACCGTTATGGCACACAAAATCACCGGCAAACGGAACGACATCCAGGGTCCACTCGATAGAGTCGGAGGTTGCGTTATATACAAGGTCCCATCCTCTGGCGTATGCACCGGTTAATCGCGAGGGAACCCACTTGGGATTGGTGCAGTTGGCGTCATCGCTGCCCACTGCGGGGAAATTCACCGAAAGACCCGTGCCGAGGGGTAGCGCCAATGGGAGATCACCCTGTGCCTCGAAAATAGACTCCACAAGGTCTACCACGAGATTAGCGTAGATAGTTGCCGGAGCGCTGGTGTCGTTCAATGCAAGGTGTTTTGCAAAGAAGGAATGCTTCTGGTAGTAACCCGAAAAAGCCACTGCAGGGATTCCGCGATACACTGCATTGTACGCGGCACCCATCGTGCCCGATACGGTGAATAAGGCGGGTGACGCATTATTGTCCTCGTTAGGACCCGCCACTACCAAATCAAAGGTGGTAGTGCTGTTTTTGAAATAGAATGGCTCCACATAGTTCAACGCAAAGGCAACGCACGCCGCAGGAGTACCGTTAAAGTACCATACATGGTGGTCATCAGTCTCGTGGCCCCAGGCGGGTGCACCGGCTTTTATATAATCAAAGTCGCCATTGGCCTCAAGAGTATTTTGCGCAGGGAATTCAAACTGTCCGCCCGATCCCGATTTATCGACCGCAGGTGCCACCAATAATACGTCGTGTCCCGCTTCCTTGAGTTTGTGGTAGGCGGCTCTGATATTTGTGGATACCCAGCCATCGTCGTTTGTGAGTAATATCTTCTGCGCTACTGCACATGATGCTACTGCCAAGAGTAGATTGTTGAATCTCATCGAATGTTATTTGTAGGGTCTTCTGAAATCGGACGACGCCGCACGTACAATACTTATAGTCCTCCGTGCAATTGCGCTTTCGGGCGATGTTTATCCGCCGTTTCGGGTTTGTGAAATTATCCGACTATTATGCAATTGCCTCCAATCCATCAAGCACATACACTGTTTAAGCCGGGCGAAATTCTATTGCCCAACAATCCGATTGATGCATTGATCATTATGACTATATAGGATCGGTTGTATGCTATTCGTCAGGTATATCGAAAAGCGAGCTGCTTATCGCGCGGGCAATGTGAGACAGGATCTCATAATTGTGCAGGTTGTCAGGTCATCGGGTGACCCGCAATCGCATAAAAAGATGCTTCCAGTGAATATTTTTTTCACCAGAGATGAGAACAATCAAAATCGCAATTTCTTTTGGCGACTGGTCGTGTGACATTTGCCCCGCGGATACCGGAACTATTCAAATAAGCACTTGTGATTCGGAGTTAGTAGCAGCAACTTCCTTGATCAACTGATCTCGGCTACAAATACACCCTGTTCCATATTTTCGATACTACGCTGGCGATTCTAAAAATATTTCTAATCGCTAAGGAAGTGGGCTCCCCAGCTTGGCGTTGTACATCAGCCAATCCGATATACAACAAACGTTTATGAACTTGGGTAGATCTGGTTATGCGCATGTGTTACGCCAGATCTATTAGAAGAATTGGTGAAGATGGGAATCGCGCAGTGCACATTGTGAAGAGCGAAAGCCGCAACTTGCAAGATCTGCAACCTGTTTACTTATTCAGAGTTGTGCCTCGGTTTTAAGGATATATTTCGTTGCTTCAGATCTCCATCAAATGCATAGAGCTTCACAAATATGAATTCCTTGAAGAGAGACGGATGGCAGCTCCCTCAAAAATAGAAATTTTGCAGCCAAATTTTTGTTCGGGAAAACGCTAGATGGCGGTATCTCTCAAGAAGTTGATGTTTTCACTCCATCTTTCACTAGAAGTTGTATATACGTACAATAAGTCAGAACATGGAAGGTGTATAGAACATTGGAGGTCAAGATTCCTATGTAGTAGACCGTGATTGTTACTTGTAAAGCGTGTACTCATTTCACGCTTCCTCAGGGAAATTTGTAATTCAATCACACTATTCTTACTTCATTTACAGGTATTTTTCTGCAATTCTACAAAACTGTGTACTTGACGGTAAGCTCGCATCTCCAGAATTCCTTTAAAGAAGCTTTGACATCTTTCAGTGATACTTTAAGCAAGTATTCGAGCCACCTTATCTTGAAGCCGCATCGGAGAAACCAAGATCCTTTCCGCAATAGTAGTTGATTCGTTTGGATTAAAGAGGCCCCGTTGGATCTACCATCCTGGTAAAGAGGCGTGTAAGGGTTGTTTAGGTATCTTACGAAATGTAGATTTATTGATAACTTGAAGAAAGACTTATTGAGACAGCTGGTTACTTGAAGATAGACTCAACGCGACAGTTGAAGTACGCGCAAAAGAGCGGGCGAAAGGTCCAACAAGATAGACTCACCGCGACAGTTGAAGTACGCGCAAAAGAGCGGGCGAAAGGTCCAACAAATCATCATAAGACTTGAAAGCAAAAAGGCGTTTCATCGATACATCACCAGAGCACTCGCAAGGCCCAAATATAGTAGAATCTAGCCCAGCACCGAGTCCATCATTTCCTGTGCAGAGCAAATCTAAAGGCGTGGTAACCGAATGGCGTGCTCCATCACCAAAGCAAGGCTACCCACGATTAGCCCAAAAACTTGCTGTTATTGTATCCAATGCTCGAGCTGATGCGGCCTATCGTACCCCATACTAGTGCTGATGCGACCTATCGTACCCCATACTAGTGCTGATGCAGCCTATTGTGCACCATAAAAGTAGCCAAGAGCGCAAGATCGTACGTAGCTTTGAGCAGGCCTGCAAGCGTGAAGGAGAGCCATTGGAGGCCGTGCTGCGTCAATGTCCCGACTGCCGACGGGCCCACCATGGACGAAAGCGTCTTGACGACATTCACCCACCCAAAGACGGCGGTGCGCTCACTATCGGGCACGATTGCCGCGAGTAGAACGTGTTTTGGAGTCACATCCATCGACTGGACCAGGGCTCGAGCGAGCAAGAGCGCCACGGACAATGACCTGGACGAAGGGTATGGCAAGATCGCCAAGATTATCGATGCTGGTAGATGCGTGACGACCATGGTGACCACAGGGCCAAGTCGCTTGGTGAGCGAGGTGCTGAGCAAGGAAAACACGCCAGAAAGGATACCCACTTCAAAGTACATTCTTCCGAGAACAGTGGGAGAGAGATGGAACTTATTTCTAAAGTACAAAGTTTGCCAGGAAACAGGGGCGAGAGAAGAAGCGAAAGCATCGAGGCCGAACAAGACGGAGAGTTCCACCACCACCCATAGTGTTTCCGAAGAGAGTCTAGGCAAGATGCGACGGGGCGATGTTCTTTGTGGGGCATCCGGGGACACCAAAGGAGTCGTCTCATCACCCTGGCTGGAGGGGAGTGCTACATGCTTGACCTCAAGATCCTTGGACAACAGGAACAGTAGTAACACCATAAGACCCAGACAAAGTGTCATGATGGAAAACACTGCTTGGTACGCAAGCACCTCCGACTTGTTGTGGTGCAATGCAAAGTCGATGACTAAACCGGCGACCATGGATCCTATTGCACCACAGAATTGACCGAGAAGATTGTACCACGCATAGATATCCAGACGCTCGTTTCTCGACACCAACAGGGCGATAGCGCTCTGTTCTACGGAGCGAAAGGGACCGACTTCACCACCGGAGGGGGTGATGACCCCCAAGAACGCTACGATTAGCAAGACCGCTTGGTCATTGCACCAAGCGAACACAGCGCAGGTGAAAAACAAGGTGACGGAAGAAACAAGCAAGGTTCGTTTCCTGCCCCACTGATCCGCAGCCAAGGACCAGAGAAAGGAGGTGAGGAGATCGCCGAGGAAGATGCCAGAAATGATGAGTCCGATTGCCAGTTCGTCGAAATGGATAGCTTTCAAGTAGAGGACGAGGATGAGAGAAGTGGCGCCGAAGATGACGAGACGAAGCATGCGCAAGAGGATGATAGCGTGAACAGTGAAGGGCGATAACACGAGCGACGCAAGGCCGATTTCATGGTATAGAAACGTGGCGTACGACATGACTGTGCATATGAGTCAATGAATACAGGCAAGCGAGTGAATAATCAAGGACTGCGAGAAAGTTGCAAGTGTACATGAACAGCTCAGAGGACCGAAATTGGAGTCGCTTCTCCGAGGTTCGGGGAACAAAGCGGGATGAAGGGTGCTCCTGTATATAAACGAGACACGGTATAATCTTTGCTAAAAGCCGCTTAATTCACAGCCCACCACCGTAGTAGTTCGCAGCTACTACGATGTACGCTACTAAACTATCTACCCTAAGACGAGGTGTCGTACGGTCGCTTTCATCTACGACAGCCAAGTCATCTAAAGATGCGCATTCTATTGTCGGGCTACATCCGTGGCCGTCCACCCTGAAGCCCACGCCCCTCGACATTTTCAACTTGTCTTCGTCGCAAATGACAATGCTGGACACTGATTTCAAAACTCACTTGAAAGCGATGTACTCAAAGTACGTTAAACTTTACCATCCCGATGTCAATAGATCGAAAGTTATTGAGGACTCCAGTGGCGCCACCTTGTCGCCCCTTCAAAAGGATCAACGCTTTCTACAGGTACAGCTGGCATACGATATCCTCAAGGACCCTCGACGACGCGCCGCATACAACCGATATCACACTCGTGAATGGAACGAACATGTGCCTCGCCCCTCCCCCCATGAGAGGCCGTTCAGCGATAACAACTTTAATCGTTTCCAGCGGGCAAACGCCAACCGCTGGCTGCACGAGTTCAGCCGCAACGAGAAATTCTGGCATGCGAGGAACTGGAACGACTACTACCAAATGCGGTACAAGAGAAACGCGCCCACACGCGAAGAAATGAACAAGAACAAGGTCAAGATTCTACTGGTAGTGTTGGGAATCGGAGGCTTGGTATTTGTCCTAGAGATTCTCGCGGCTTTTGATGCATCCGCAGCCAGGCTCGAAGCACTAGCCATAGAACACCAAAAGTCCCGCGAGAATCTCGATCTCAGCCGCGCAAACTACGGGCACGGAACTTCTCCCGCAAGCCGAGTGGAGCGATTTCTCGTGACGCGTCGTCTGGTGATGCCTGATTTGACACAGCCCGAGTACAAGCCCGAAACAGAGTTGCCGCTACCGCCAGATACATCACGCGACCTTGCGTCGTACCTGGACGAAGATCAGCTTCTCATGACAGAGTTTGCACGGCGACGGGTAAGCCGGTGGCAGCAAGTGAGGGAAGCGGAATTCAAATCTTCGGCTACAGACGTGGAAGAGTAGTCAACAGTTAACTTGTGGCGTGTGGGCGCTTAAGACGGACAGCGCGGCCTCACAAATGGCGGGAACTCGGCCACTCTCTTTGAAAAAGCTTCCAATATGAACGAGAATTGTCCTGTGGATATCTTCAGCGCAAATCCATCCGCTTCATTTTCCGCAATACTGATGTTAAAGAGGGTTTTGCGCAACTGCAAAGCATCAGGGGCATTTATGAAGTGGAGACCGAATTGGTGTTGAAATCCTAATGCCACATCAGTAAAAGCGATGTGGGTAAAGTTCTTGTGAAACGACAAGGATCTCTAATGGCAAATGGGCGTGACCACATGGAATCACAGTTTTGTTCACATTGAATGTTGCATGATCAATTGGAGACCAAGTGATTTGAGAGGCGATAAAACAACAGCCATTGAAGATCCTGATAGATCTTGTGCCAATTTGCGTCACCAATAATGTTTATGAGACCTTGCGAGTCAGAAATTTCTCGAAATTTTGGTGGCGTTAATGGAGATCCGTGTTTGAGACCTGCAGAAAATTCCACTAACGCGGCTAAAGATCTGAACGAAACAAGTCGAATCGTGAGAAACGGGACCTGGGATCTATGCAGAATCCATTGAGATTCGAGTCTGAAATCCACTGCACCGATCGTGGCTGATGATTCGAACGAGACAAATTGAATCTTGAGCAACGTCACTTGAGATCTGTGCAGATTTGCCCAAAGTAAAGTATGCCCATTCCAGATCTTGATGAAACAAGTCAACTTCCCGGTAGCGTGACTAAAGATTGATCCTCAAGGCCAGAGATTACCGCATCGCGTCACTCACTTGGTATCCCTATGAAACTATCCGAGATGGATATTGCCGGAAATCCGTATTCGAGGTAATTAAGGCAAACTAGTCGAGTGAGAAGCCAAAAAAAAATTAAGGGCCGATCGCGTTATCGATGAAAGGGGCGGCGTCAGAGTCAGACGAAAAAAAACCGCGCTGTATCACATTACCCGACAAACTGACAAGTTGTATCGCAGCTTGTTGGAAAGAAAACAGGAAACGCGTAGCATTGAAAGTGGCATTTGCACTGGTTCATGCATGGCCGTGCGCGCTTCTCAGGAACTGTTCAGTAAAAATATCACTGTGCATCCGTCAATCCGCCGCAGGGACAGCAAGCTTTTGTGCATGATTGCTGAGCGGGACCGGGAACAGAAACTGAAGAAAAAAGAACCAAACTTCTATTGTTCTGCAATACTGCTGTGCAGGAACACGAACTGTAGATCCTTGCCAAGATGACAAGAGCATATTTCGCCGATCTGTCGGCATCCATCGCTCAACAGACAGTATGGACTTTTTGACACCGAGCACCGTGCTCAATTTGACGTCTCTCCGCCTGGCGCTCGAGCGCATGGAAGACACGATTGTGTTTGGCTTTATTGAGAGATCGCAGTATGCGCAGCTGCCTCTGGTGTACGAACACAAGTCGTTTCTTAGCGATGGGTTCCAGGGATCGTTCTTGGACTACCATTTCATGCAGGTAGAGGAGTTGCAGCTGAGGTTGCGCCGGTACGAGGCGCCTGACGAGAACCCGTTCCATTTGTGGGTGCCGCGGCAATCATTCATGTTGCCCCGAATCGAGTATCCCAAAATCTTGTCGACGGAGAAGGATGCGTGCAATGTCAACAAGGACATTATACAGTATTACATTAACGAGCTTGTACCAAAGATCAGCGCCCCAGGGGACTTGTTAGACACGTGGGGGTCTGTGCTGTTGGCAGACATCACGTTGCTACAGGCGATTTCACGGCGGATACATTTGGGGCGGTTCGTTGCGGAAGCCAAGTACGCGAGCAACAAGAAATTGTACGTGCCCCTTATCTTGCAGCAGAACGTGACCGCGATCGGAGATAGTATCACGAACAAGGCGCAGGAGGACCTGGTGGTGGCGAGGGTCACGTTAAAAGCGCAACAATACGGCACGGCGCCGGGGCTGAACAGCACTGCCGCGGCCAAGGTGAATCCCCAAGTAGTCGCGACGGCATACCGGCGGTTTATCGAGCTCACCAAAGATGTGGAGGTCAAGTACCTATTGGGGCGGCTTCAGAGCGAGGACGCTGCGGAGGTTGAAAAGTACAAGGCGTAGCAACTGAAGCCGGGAGCGCTGTTTCCGTGACGTTTGAGCACGATAGTACGTGTAGTATAGTGGAAAGTGAAACGCAACATCAAGAAGCGGATGAAACGTGAGATGTGGAGTAACAGAGGGGCGCAGTCCCGGTATTTCCCGGAAAAGACCTCGCCTCGCCAGATCAGTCGGAGCTCCGCTTGGAAGAAAATAAAGGTCAGGCTTGCTTTTTCGCTTTTCGCTTACAAGCTAAAACAGAAAATCGCCGTTAGGAAAGAAACGCACCCGCTGGTAACAAGAAACAAGAAATAAACCGTAGGAGTAACGTGATTGAATAATCAATAGAACGGTGTCAAAAAGAAGAATCGTGGTTCTGGGAAAGCAGTAAAAACGGCAGAAGTATGTAGATGGCTGGAGCAATATTTCCGAGCTGTTTTCTGTCCCTATCACACGGCTAAAATCCACATTTACGGCGGCGTTAACTCGTGCTACAATCCTTATCTGACACCTATGACATCATTATCGTCAATTCGTTGCTAAAAAAAGGAAAGCCCGATGGAAAAAAAAGAATCGTGCCCCTGATACGGACTGCACATTGTGACATGGGAAATAGAAAAAAAATACTAGTACTGCTGCGGTTATACGTATAAGTACCCATCGCGATACCTCGTCAACCATGTCCTCGTCTTCCGAAGAGATTAACATACAGCCTCCTGCGTATCCTCTAACTATGGACTTTATGAACCCGGAATCAGTGCTCGATTTAAACAATGTTCGTCGCGCTTTGGAACGCATGGAAGATAGCATCATCTTTGGCTTGATCGAACGCTCTCAATACACCTCCCTGCCCCTGGTCTACCAGCCGGGCAAATTCTCACTTACCGGCATGGACTGCTCCTTCTTGACGTGGCATCTCATGCGCACAGAGGAGTTGCAGCTGCAATTGCGTCGCTACACTGCTCCAGACGAAACTCCCTTCTTTCCCGACGCGCTCCAACAACCAGTTCTACCCTTGGTCGACTACCCCAAAATCTTGTCAAACGAAAAGGTCTTGTCCAGTGTCAACGATATCATTCTAGACTACTACGTGAAAGACATTGTCCCTCAGATCAGCTGTGCTCCTGGCGACCAGATCGATACCTGGGGGTCCGTTCTGCTTGCAGACATCACCTGTCTCCAAACCATCTCGCGCCGCGTCCACTTTGGCCGCTTCGTCGCGGAAGCAAAGTACCGTGCCAACAAGGCGCTCTACATCCCGCTTATCTTGCGAAGGGACGTGACTGCTATCGGCGACTCCATCACAAACAAGGCGGTCGAGGATCAGGTAATCGCGCGCCTTGAAAAAAAGGCTGATCAGTACAGCCACCAGCCACAGTTTGGAAAAAATATCAGCACAGTCAAGCCCGAGGTCGTGGCAGGCTTGTACCGCAAATTCATCTTGCTCACAAAGGACGTGGAGGTCAAGTACTTGCTTGCCCGTTTGCGTGACGAAGATCCAAAGGTCATTGAACAGTATCGCTAGTCCGATTGAGGGTCGCGCGTGTTCGTTTTTTATTCGTCATTTATCAGTCATATATATATATTAACATAACTCCAATGTCTACACTTGCTTATCTTGTTTTTGGGCTTTCTCGGTTGCGTATCGCGAAATATTTTCCTGACCTACTGTCACGATGTAGCGTAATCTCGGGTTTCACACCCAATTCTTGCACGTCGCTCCGTTAAACACGCCCTGTTATGCAATGTAAAGCCCAATTCGCTACCATACACCACTTTGAGGCATACTTTTTATTTGTCGCCCCATACCTTACTTCACAGTAAGCACCAGATCTGAACCTTATCGCTCAAATATACCTCATTTTTTGCATATTCTATCGATTATACAGTGGCTTATTGTCATGCGTTGTTATTGTAGCGTGCAGCTTAATTCTCTATCGCACATGTTGGTCTGAGTCGAGCACATTATTGCCTATTCAGTTCATAATGCAAAGTTCATCCTTGACTACCTTCATTACCTCGCATAATCCTTACTACTTCCATTACCGTGCATACACCTTACTTCCTAGCATACACCTTACTACGTAGCATGCGTAATACTCTCACGTCCAGCTTTCATCAACAATTGTAGCACAGTATTAGTGAAGCTCATTTCCTCAAACACCTCTCACTTTTTGAAACACGGGTCACTTCGTGCGACACAGGTCACTTCCCACGACGCAGGTCACTTTTTAAAATACAGCTTACCGTCTTGCACACATCTGCGTCATGAAACGCGGCGTACTAACATGGAGCTACTTCGTAGTCAACTTTCTTCGTAGTTTATACCTATCTTCGCAGTTAACACCTTTCTTCGCAGTCAACACCTATCTTCGTAGTCAAAATCTTTCTTCGTTGCCAACACTTTTCTTCAACACCTCTTTTCATGGTCAACACCATTCTCCGCAGTAAATACATTCCTCCTAGTACACCGCGTGCCAACTCGCATACATTACGAAATACGGCTAACTTCCCAACATACCGCTAGTACTCCGACACACAATACATACCGGCACACATATAATACTCGCAAAAACTCCTCATCTCTCCATCATACTCCGCACGGACCAATAAATAACCGAACCAACACCAAGGGCGAACGCACTTGCCCTAAACAAAGGAGATGGACCCTTTGGCGATACATCCCCGACCCGACCAAACCATACCTTGTCGCCATACAAGCTTCCAGCAGCTTTGAATAGAGCGCCCTTGACCCGAGTCCACGGGGGGTACCGCGCTTCCAAAAGCTTTTCGCTCCAGAGCGGCAGCGCAATGACCGTCCGCAAATGGCTAAACAGATTGAACGAGAACTCACCGTGGTACGCGCCGTGTCCGGACTCTCCCACGCCTCCAAACGGGACCGAATACAAGCCTCCTTGGAACAAGGAATCGTTCACAATCACGCTTCCCAGCCGGATCTGCGACATGATAAGATCCAACTCCAGATTCTTGGCACGGCTCATGGACTTTGACGTGAACACATGCTGCGCCAACGGAGTGTCGTGATGCTCAATCACCTGCGAAACAGCCTGCTGCACATCGCTGTACTGGAGAATCGGCAAGACGGGGCCAAAGATTTCTCGCAGCATCACCGCGTCGTCCCAATCGACATTGTCGAGTATGGTGGGCGTCACGAGCCGGTCCCGCGGCTCGCACACGCCTCCAGTCACCACCCTGCCCTTGCTAGACTCTAACAAGCTTTGCATCCCCGCAAACCCTTTTTCATGGATAATGTGGGAGATCTCTTTTTGGTCGGGGTAGAATTCTGCAATGACCTTCTCCATTTCCTGCACCAATCTGGCATGCACAGACTCGTGCACCAACACATAGTCAATCGCAATGCAGGTCTGGCCGCCGTTCGTGAAGCGGCCCCACACAAGACGCCGGGCAATAGTGGGGATATCCTGGGGTCGCACGTCCTGTAACACAAAGGCAGGAGACTTGCCGCCCAACTCGAGGATGATGGGCGTCAAGGTTTCCGCAGCTTTTCGTGCCACGATCTTGCCAACGGTAGGATTGCCAGTGTACATGATCTTGTCAAACTTTTGCTTCAAGAGCTCGTCGCACTCGGCGATCGCCCCATTGACCACGAATATATAGTCTTTGTCGTGCAAGCATTCGGAGAGAACACGCGTAAGCAAGCTGGAGAAATGCGGAACGTGCTCGCTGAGCTTGAGGACGACACGGTTCCCCGCTGCCAATGCGCCCACCAACGGGGATACCGACAAGAGGAGCGGATAATTGCTGGGAGAGATCACGAGTACGACACCTAGCGGACACTTTTCGATACTCACATGCGAGCAAACGAGCGCCAATGTTTTCTTGCCTACTCTCTTTGGTTCCATCCACTTACGGAGGTGGGACATGGCCTCGACGAATTCGGTCAAGAGCACCAGGACCTCGAGGCCCATTGTTTCATGCGGGAGTCGTTTGAAGTCGAGGTAAAGAGCGTCGCAGAACGCCTGGGCGTTGTCGCGGATAGCAAAGTATAGATCACGCAACACATTCAAGCGCGCTTGCAAGTCCGAGGCGTTGTGGTGGAACGCGGTGCGGAGCCGGTCGACCCCGGGCTTGATGTCGCCGAGGGCGGTGTACTCCAAGAGACGCGTCGGTTGTTGCTGGTCCATGGTTCGGATACTTAGCCGCCGGTGTGTCCTGCAAGAGGCGAACGGCGAAGTGTGGGCGGCTATTCCGAACGAGGGGTGGGCTTTCTGCAGGCGAGCCAATATTTTGCAGCACAAAAGGCCGTGACACATGTCTTATCGCCAGATCGGGAAGTCATTGGCTCGGGTATTTTAGTCTGTTCCGACCGGGCCGATGATCCGTGCATCTCGCTGTTGGCAGCGACAAAGTCGGCATTGAACCAGTCACGCTTGGAACTAGAACCATGTGGGGCATCGCGGAAAAGGGCGTGCCTGTATCGTATTATGGGGAGCGTCCGGGGAGATCTTTTTCCCCGTGAAATGGTCGTCAGTCGATATACTACCCTCACTGTGCCCAGGACAGAGAACATCCGTATTGTTTCGGACTCGAGTCCCAATGCGCGATTCATGACAAGACCGAAAAGAAGGCAACATTTGCACTTTCAGGATATACTTAATTTTCGTAGACATCAGCTGATCCCCTTCTCGGTATCATCCGATGCATCCTCGGTCCTCTGGACCGAGGATCTTTGGCTCAAAGCAGGTAAATGTGCCCACTTTCTTCTTACCACAAGCTTGCTTTACAACCACTGACGAGTAAATGGAAGTCATCTGTGTGACGTCATCTTCTTCCTACAAGATCAGAGATGCTCTCGGATGCGCACGAGCCGTTCACGCTGATCCTGACAATCCCTAATTTCCGAGCTTTTCCTCGAGCAAGTGGTATTAGAGTAGCGTGACAGGGCACATATCAAAAGGGTAACCATCCTTGGCTTTGACGCGATCAATCCCAAGCTCATCACATACTCCCGAGGCCACACCAATCCTATCTTCAAGTCTGGACGCAGACAGCGGCCTTTCTAAATACATGCAGATCTGTGATTTTGTTACCCCAGTAAAGATATTCAATTGGATTTGCGTCTACTTGATAGAAAGCAGCTTAGAGACTGATGAGTAATACTTCAGATTTTAATAACACACTTACTAGCAACTGTAGGAAGCAGCTTAGAGACAGATGAATAATACTTCAGATGTCAATAACACACCTACTAGCAACTGTAGGAAGCAGCTTAGAGACAGATGAATAATACTTCAGATGTCAATAACACACCTACTAGCAACTGTAGGAAGCACCTAAGAGACTGATGAATAATACTTCAGATGTTAATGACACACCTCCTAGCAACTGTAGGAAGCACCTTAGAGAAAGATGAATAATACTTCAAGACATTAATACCACGCCTCCTAGCAACTGCATTCCCCTAGATAGCCAACTCGCTGATCCTGCGGCTGGCCAACCCCTCACCCAATCTCGTGCACACCCACGTCGAAGCGTACATGTTGATTCGATCGATCGACTCTCCCGCAAGCCGCGTGCTCGCGGCCTTGCACGAAAAGCCAAGCTCCTCAAACGTGCTAATGTACCATGGCCGCTGCGAGATCAGACGCAACATGACGCGGCCCCCGACGCCCAAGCACTGCTTGAGGGCCTCGATCTCGTGCCGCGCGTCGTTCCGCCGCGGCAGGAACCAGTCCATGTGGTCCATGACGATGGCGATCGTCAACGACTGGGGCCGGATACGCGAGAAAACCTGTGCTAGCGTATCGGTGTGAACGCG
Organism: Debaryomycetaceae sp. yHKB357; assembly: GCA_030580355.1. Classification (NCBI taxonomy): domain Eukaryota; kingdom Fungi; phylum Ascomycota; class Pichiomycetes; order Serinales; family Debaryomycetaceae; species Debaryomycetaceae sp. yHKB357. The sequence continues at coordinate 4,536 of JAKTSS010000004.1, read as the reverse complement.
AACATTGTCGATGGGCCGATCTCCTTCCTTGCCGCTGCTGAGCCGCTTGAATCCCTTGACGGTGAGGTAGCTGGGGCAGTTCTGGTACGAGTACTGGCCCCGCAAACACAAGTAGTAAAAGTAGTTGTCGCTCGAGAGAAGCAGCCGCGAGACCACCGGGTCCAAGGTGTCGACCACGTACTGGAACACCGACCCCTTCATCATTGCGGCCTGGTTCGCGGGCACCCCCAAGGCTCTCCACAAGAACATTGAGTTGCCCACGAGGAGCGACGCCACAGCACGGTTCAAGAGCGCAGGCCGCACTTTTTCGCGCCACACCCGCTGCTGCTCCTCCATCGTGGTGCACTCGCAGAGCTGCTGCACATGGCGGGACGCCCCGAACACGGCGAACGCCATCTTTGCCAACCGGAGCGCCCACCGCGTCAGGCCCGTATCGTAGAAACCGCGGCCGCGGGGGTCGAACGCATCGGGGCCCTTGTCCATCCAGAACTGAAGCGCCTCCGACGACATGTGGGGCGCAAGCTTATTGAGAAGCAAGTGGCGGAACCCCGAAATCTTGCCCTCGCCAAACAACTGCCACATTTGGTCGTAGCAGAGGGCCAGGACCGCAGCCAACTTGAGTTCCAAGAGGTGGCCCTGGCACGGATTGAGGTCGACAGCGTGGATGCGGCGCGGACAGTCCGGGAGCGACGCATAGTGCAAGATGTTGTCTCCGGCCAGCGTAATGGCGAGCACCGTGTCGGAGCTCTTGAAGCGGAGGATGTTGTGGTCCTCGCGCGGGTCCTCCCACGTGAACGCGTAAATGTACTGGTTCCGGAACTGGTGGTGCAAGTCATTGTGCTCGTCATAGTATACGCGCCACGCCAGGCGCTGGTAGTAGGCCGACGGGTACGGCAAGTTCTTGGAGAGGTTGGCCAAGGCGGTCTCGTGGCCCTTGCTTACGATGGGCGGGGCCGCCAGCGGGCCCGCGTGGGGCGCCAAGCAGGGCAGCTCCGTAGCGTGGCAGTTGATGCGGCTCACGAGCTGTTCCAGGCGGCGCTTGTCGCACCCGATCCAGATGTAGAAGGGGATGTTGCCCAAGCGCCGGTTTTTCGCGTTGAGCGACTTTACGGTGCCAAACTTGTACTCCAAGTAGTGGCGGCGGGCCGAGTCGAGGTACACGCCGTCGGCCTCGAACCAGATGCGCCAAAAGTTGCGGGCAAACCACGAGACGCTGCGGTTGTAGGTCCCGCCGAGGGTGCTGGTGCGGCCCAAGGCGGTGCTGTCCAGCTGGATCCCGAAATCCACGCACGCGATTATGCCGTTGGGCGCGAGGAGGGTCGACACATGGTCGACGGCACAATAAAAGGTGGGAATCATGGAGAGCGAGTAGGAAAAGGTGACGAGGTCGGCAGAAACGGGCCCGATATCAAAGTCGCAGGCGTCTCCTTCGATAATGTGCACGTTTGTCCAGTTGTGGGCGAGACACCGTGCGCGAGCGACCTCGCAGAGGGACGGCAGCAAGTCCACCAAGTAAATGTGGGAAAACAGCTGCGCTACTGACGCAACGCGGTCCATCAACTCAAGGTTCAGGCCGGTGCCGCCGCCGACATCGACCCAGACCAAGCCGGTCTTTTTGGGCAAGTGGGCGAAGGCGAGGTGCAAGCACTCGCTGCGGCCCTTGAGGAGGTGGGCCCGCGTGCGGTCGTAGACGTGGGCCTGGCCGCGGTAAAAGTGTTCCAAGGCCTGCTGCTGGTGCTTGACGGCCTCCTTAGGGATAAAAGGTTTTATAAAGCACGCCCATGCGAACACGAGAATGGGATGCGCTGACCGGGCGAAGCGGGGGAAGGCACGGGCATAGACCATAGTGGCTGCGAGAAGCACGAGCCCTAGGGCGACGGCCAAGGCGGTAGTTTCCGGGAGCGACCATTGCAATGAAGCGAGCAAGGCCATCTTGTTGAAAGATAGAGGGAGGTAGAGGTAGCGCTTGGACCAAGCACAAGAAACGCGGGAACCCTTCACCTTATAAGAATGGCTGCAAAATGGTCGTGCGCCCGCCCAATCTGAACGGTCCGGAACATTTCCAGGCCCCCCCCGTGCGGTCCACCGCCGCAAGTATCGGCGTTTGTTTCTTTCTCTCCTTCGCGGTGCTCGAGCAACGTGGACCTTGAAATACTGCCCACGTGGAGGACACACGCGCTTATTGCGGCAAATTACGATGCGTGACGCGCTTAGTGTGGGTGAGGTAAGCATTGCCCTGGGGGGGGGGGCTACTGGATTAAAGATTAGAAGAGGGGGGGCATAAATAGCACACACTTGTAAACAAAGGGGATCGGCGCCACGCTCGCACAATCACTCGGTGATAAAGGTGACTTCGCTGAACGCGACGCCTTCTTGCTGCGACAACGGGCGGGACGGCTTGCCCTCCAGCAACTTTTCCAGGGCGTTCTCTGCGAAATCGATGGAGAATTTGTTACAGTGCTGGTAAATGTACGGCTTGGTGCCGACAACGCCGGTGACGATGCTCTTGATGAACTGGGGGATCTCGGCCATGACATCGACCCGCTCGACCAACGTCGCGAGCGGGCCTTTCACGGAGCATACCGTGCGCGGGTCCGGCCCGGCCGAGACATAGTTGAAGGCGATGCTTTCGGGCACCAGCCACCCGACCTCGTCCACCTTTGCGTTTTCGTGGTCAACAACGTTATCTATGGACGCATGCAAGATGGCGTCGTCGGTCGCGACCACGCCGATATTGACCCTGGTATCGGCATAGGACCTGGGAGTGGTGAACTCCATCTGGACCGCCAGGTACAGGGGCGACTGAAAGTTCAAAAAGTTCCAGCTCTTGGCGGCGTGGTGGGGCTTCATTCCCTGGAGCGCCATCACAAACATGGTGTAGCCCCTGACGGGAATCGAATCAGTCTTTGTGGTGATGGTGCCCTCTACGGTACAGCGAGGCCAGAAGAGATGGCGCATAGTGCCCCACGGGCTCTCCGTGTCGTCGCCGTACTTTGAAACACCGTCGGCGCCAAAGACGATACCCGGGGCAAGTCTCTTTACGGTGAGATCGACCAAGGAGTCTTCGTTGACGCTGGACTTGATGGTGTACGAGTTTGAAGCCTGGTCCAACTCGATAGCCAAAAAGTCAGCGTAAAAGTTCGTGCCGTCCGTTTTGAAGTTTGATAGTTTGGTGGAGGTCCAGATGGGGCGGGAGGAGTCTAGGCGATGCAAGCGGAAGGTGAACTGGGCGGTGGTGTGGACGCTCATGATGTTCGAGTGGATGACCTGGGCGAAGCCCACGACGCCGTTGTCTACATCGGTGAAGTAAAAGGTCTGGGTTTCCACGCTGGTGGAGTCGAGAGGGCGCCACAGAAGGTCGGCGACGGTGGTGTCGCGGTGCAAGCCCGCGGAGCCGTCTCTGATGGTGTCAGTCACCGGGTGGAAGGCGTCTTTGCCGTACTCCGGCTCCGCAGTGCCGGCGACGGAGGAGAGACCCGATTGCACCCACTTTAGCATTTGTTGCTTGTTGTGAAGCGCCAATTTTGCGTCTCTTTTTTCTGCCCCGAAGTCAGGGAAAGAACGGATTACGTAATGAGGCGGCAGATTATGTAATAGACACATCCTGCATATACGCAACTAATTGTCGGTTATAATATCCTGCAGATAAATTAATAGTCTCGTAATTTTTGTTCACTGGTGTGCATACAGTATAGCCAACCCGTTGCCAGTACTACTGCTAATACTACTACTACTACGACTCCCAATGACAACACTGATAGCCAAACTAGGTCCGCCGCAGCCGGACTCCTCGTGCGCGCTTCTCCTACACACGACTCTCGCAAAACGCATCCAGTCTTCCCTCTCCTCGACCACCAGACCGCGTCTTATCGTTCGCAACGGATCAATCGTACGTTCTTCAATCCCGTCCGTTCCCGTCTTCGTCTCCTTACTAACCGTCTCAGTCAATCAAACTCGGCGACCTCGTCCTCCCATGCCTGCTATCCCCAGAGTCTACCTCGGTCTTTATATATAAGCAAAATGCAGAAAACTACCTCTGTCACGGCCAGGTCAAGGGTAAACTCTCTATCGATTCCCAGCCTAAAACCCATCCTTCTCCAGAGAGGATTTCCCGCGTTTCCACCCCTGCCTCCTCGACCAAGAAGGAGGCTACCGCGCCGGACTCCTTGCTGCTGTATAAGCTGCTTCGCCTAGACTATCTGCCCTACCGCCTCAGCCCGTCCGACCTGGGCCCCCAGCTCTCGGAGAAACTATTGCATCTCTTGGCCCTTGGCCCCATATCAATGTCCCGCATCCACGCCGTCATGCTGCCACAACTGCCGGCGTCTGACCGTCTCATAGCCGATGCCGTCGCCTCGTGTGCCATGGAGTACGACCCCAACGATTCCTTTCTCGCCCACAGTCAGTACGCACTGATCGTGTGTCTTTCCGAGACCGCTACTGCTACCCCCGCGTCCGCGCCCGAACCACAATTCATCCTCAAAGATAAGTTGTACAAGGATATCCGGCCGTACCACTGGCCGTTCCAGCCCCATG